>PVJH01002066.1:0-180871 GCA_004026705.1 Nesogale talazaci | reverse complement strand
CCGTGAGCTGAACTTGACAGCCAATGATGGGTAAGATCAGGAGCACTCTTTACCAACCTAAGACAGGCCATGGTGACATTAGAAGGCCATTGACCGATGACGGGTAAGGACTGAGTGTGCGTCCTGACAACCTAAGACAGGCGGAGTTCCTGGGAGGATATTACTTGAAAAAATAAAAAAGGGGGACCTGTCAGGAGCCGTCCGGCCCAGACATGCTTGACCTGGCTACAGGCTGGATATGCCTGAACTCTGTTGCAGTTTGTTGCCTGGGGTTTGTAGTTTGTCGCCTTTGTAACTGTAAACAGCCCTGGTCTCTGAAGCCAGACTTGCAGCTGTGCTGCCATTCACTTGTTAATTTTGAAGATCACGATATGCTAATTGCCTAACCTTGCTTGCCCTATAAAACTGGCTTACTTCTCACAAATCAAAAAAAAAAAAAAAAAAGAACCCACCCCATCCCAGAAAAGATGTAACTACTGACACAACGTATGTATGTATGTATACATTATGATGAGTGCTGTATGAGTCCCCAATAAAATGAATTAAAAAAAAAAGTAGTTGTTCTTAGATTGAGTCTAGAATTATGTGAGTCTGAAATCAATTCATATATATATATACATATACATGGTTCTCTTTAGAGATATCATTGTCATTTTATGACAAATAGCATTATAGATGCCCTTCAGGCATAAGCTAATTGTATTGATAATGTCATTAGTTTAGCCAATGGTAAAGAATTTAAAACACTGTTGAGAAAAGGAAATTTTACAAATATAATCAGGCTTCAGACTGCAATACATGATTTATTGACTTTAACAAATTAAACTCTTATGTGACTGGACATTGCTTACACAAACAATGGAAGTGGGTAACAGGACAGACTTTCAATAATACTCATTTGAAAGGGTAGAACCGTGCCTACCAGATTAATACCTGTCAGAAGAAATAAAGGGGCATTACAATGGTAAACTTATGCTAGTGCCATGGCACTATTGATTGGGACCCTCAAATCAGAAAACCTGAACCTAAATCTAATAATTGACAATTCCATAACTGTGGGATAATAGTCACCTGTTGTTTCTCACTCTAGGGTGTCCTTTTCTTGAGATAAAATTATCTCTCTCAATAGATATATACATATGTAAGCTATGAAACTTAATGTACCTATATTTCCTTTCTTTTGCAGAAACCTCTGAGAAGAGGGTTTTTAGATATCAGCAAAGCAATGTAGATCTCTGAGTCACCACTTGGACCCCAGATTCCAGAAGACCCACTTGTCTCACAGCAAACTATGAAATGGATGAGGAATAAACTTTTGCTTTATGAAACCACTGATAATTCCATCTTATTTGCCATGGTATAAGCTACTTTATCTTGACTGACACTTAAGCAATACCGAAAGAGAGCAAAAACAAAATGTAAAAATAAGATGTTGGTTTAACCTTGGGTGGTAGGCAGCTATGACTTAAGAGTTAACTTTTTTGTAATCAACTCTATGACTTAGTCACAGTTATGAGTTACAGTATTAATTTTAGTCTCTTGGTTATTTGTTGAGATTAAAGGGATACCAAAAGGCATTTATTGAACTCTTATAATGTGTGAAATTTTAGACCAAAATATATGTTGTGTGTTCATTAATCCTTATACCTTCTTTATGAGGTAGATGATATTATTTCTTTATATTTGCAGATGAGAAATCTGAGAGTAAGAAAAGCCTGACTTCCATGCTGGCTAATTTACAATGAAATAACTAGGATTTCACATTCTAAATTGTCTAGAGACTAGCAAGGGAATTATTTTTAAAGGAATTGCTTATCAAACTGTAAGTTAAAAAGGAACAGTCATTGTAACTGGTAGTTCCTAATATCTTAGTAAAGCATATTATTTGGATAAGTTTCAAGTTGAGTAAAACAAAATCATGCATGCACACACAGTTCAGTTGTTTATTAGGCAACAATATTAGACAACATAGGGAACGGACAAAATGAGACGGCTCAAGAAAACCAAACATAGTAACCACTTGCAACATATATCTTCTGTGCACTAGAAGTAGCTAATTCAAGTGCTGAAAGCTTAAAATCTGCAACATATTTTAAAGACACAGTAGAAAATATTTAATTAATATTATATTGAGTAAATGTTGAAATGATACTCTGGACATATTGGGTTAGATCACATCTGCTATGGAAATTAATTTTGCTTTATTTTGTCTTATGATTGTGACCACTAGAAAATTTAAAATAGCATGTTGCCTTTCTTTGGGGTCTCTGTTTTCTGTCACTCAAAAAGCATTCTCTACATTTATGCCTTGGTTCTCATTTTTGTAGCATTAGCCATACAGAACTCACAAAAAAGTATTCATGGTGAAATGATTTGTTAAGGAAGTTAATTGGTTAAGCATACAGTTGTTTATCAGAACATGTTGCACATGTTCTTTCAGGATTGCTAACAAATTCCCAAAAGACACACCAACTGGTTGTAAGCCTCAACTTGAAGGCATTCAGCTCAAGGTCTCTGCATCATCAAACCCAGATCCCTGAATGAGTGCCCAGAGATAATTCACTTCAGTAAGTCACAACACAAATGCACTCAGCACTACTTTCCACGAGTTCCCCCCAAATAAGTGACCAGAGGCAATCCACTTCACCAGCCAGCCTCCCACTCCCAAACACTCATCTGTGCTTGCTCCATGGGCTGTGAAGTCCACAATTCTGTTTCATGCTCTGGTTCCTGGGTCTTTTGCTTTCTTCCTGATGTTCCAGCTGCCTTATAGATCCAGGAGGTTGACTGTGCAGGGAACTAGCTGAACACCACCCTCTTCTCCTTGGAGGGCTCATTTTAGACTCAGCAGGCTGACTTCACAATAAAATTTGTTCACAATTATGCACAGGTGAATCCAAATCCCATCAGTCTCTTTCCCTACATTTTTACCAACCTAAAATAGAAAAAAAGTTGTTGGTGAGATTTGGAGTCTTTGGTGTGAAGAGCCACAAAAAATAGTTCACTGCCATTACAGGTCTCATTTATCTATTTTTTCTTTTGGGGGGGGGGAGGGACTAAGTGAATCCGTGAAGTTGTAAATGCAGCAAGACAATTTAACTAATACAGAGTATTTCCATTCTAGAAAAGCTTTGGATTCTGGTAAGGGTGATATAATGAGAATTTATGTTTAATAGCTTTTTCTGAAATCCTCACATGATCTTTTGGATTATTTCCCCCAACCATCTCTCTTAACATTAACCTGTACAGAAGGCCTTAGATTTACTTATAAATACCCCCACTTGCTTAAAATGAAGAACATTATCATACCTTACAACAGTTATGGACCAAGCCAGTGCTTCTCAAATGCAATATGCATAGAAATGGTTGTTGGAGGTCTTGTTAAATGCACAGTGAGATCATAGATCTAGGGAAGAGTCTAGTAAGATGCCGAGGCTGCTGATCACATAGAAAGAAACCAGGGGTGAGAGCATAAAGCTATCCCCAGACATCAAGAATTGGGTACCCAGAAGAGAAGCAAGTTGGTGGTCATAATCCTTCATAGAGAACCCACTATCTTCAGTTAATTTGCTCTTCTTTCTCCTCTAAGATTGAGCAGTATCTCTAGAAGGTGAAATGAACAGGCCACAGCACAACTAATCTGCTCATTCTACTGTTGGAAAGATTGATGGGGACTGTCGTGTGATCAATTTGGTCATGACACAGGGTATCAGTCATGAGCATGACTGAAATGAATGGAATCATTTTACGCCAATCTGGTTCGCTTTCATTTTGTTAACTTAGCTCAGCCTGAGGGTTTGGGGTCAGAGAAATCAGAGCTATACCTAAGTCTACTAACTTTCCGAAGATAATTTATTGCAGAAAAATCATCTTATTCATGAATATTAGTTACTATAAGGGGCAAGCAATCAATTTGCCTGTCTCACTCATATTCTCTTCTCGGATGGTGTGCTCCCTTGCTGATGAAGTTGGAATGTGCCACAACCCAAGATTTATGAAACTTAAATTACACTCTAAAACAGTAAGATCACATTCCAAATTAATTAATAAAATCAACTCAAGAAAAATAACTTCTAAGGCACAATTAAGTAAAAGGTTTGAAACAATGATTTCAGATTTGGAATGAATTAGTGGTCTCCCCAATGTCTCTTTGGGGGGAAAACCCCTTCTTGGATCTTACAATTTAAAAAACAAATTACAGATCATCTCATCACCTAAGTCTTCCTCCATCTATATTTCTGTAAGCCTGGTTGTGGTGTGGATATAAAGCCATAGTCAGTAATGTCATATTTAATAAATGCATTTTGCAAGATTTTTAAAAAGCGCTCTGGATAGCTAGCCAAACCAAACGCCTTGCCATTGAGTCGATGCTGCCTCACGGAGACTCTAAAGGACAGAGTAGAACGACCCCTTGTGAGTTTTCCAGACTGTAGCTGGTTTCAGGAATAGAAAGCCCCATCTTTCTCCAAAGGAGCAGGTGGTGGTTTTGAAGTGCTGGCGTTGCAGATGGCAGCCCAGTGTGTCACACTATACCGGTAGGGTTCCCAGCACTGTGGATATAAACTTTAAATGCTGTAACACGTGGGCCTCATTTTCTCTCACATATGACATCAACTCACTTTGCTGTTGATTTCTTTTAGTGCCATTTCTGCAGTCGCTCCTTACTGACTTCAGGGAACGCACTTGAAGGTGTACACCATGCACTCCTAGGAAAATGAACAAGACTTAGAAGCATAAAAACAAGTCTTAGAATTATAATAGGAGTGTTCCTCAGATGCGAGACTGGTGAGAGTCCATCGCGTATGCTTTGGCCGTTTTGTAAGGATGGGCAAATCTTTCGGTAAGGACCCCAGGCTGGATAGAGTAGTTATTGTTAGATGTTATTAAATCACTTGTGACTCATAAAACCCTACATACAGCAGAATAAAACTCCCCCTGGTCCCACACCATGTTCACAATGGTTACTGTGTGTGAGGCCATGGTTGTAGCTACTGTTGTGCTCCCTCTTGCTGGATCAAAATGCTTTCTCCAACATGAAGTTTTCCTCAATGACCGGTCTCTCAGGAGAGCAGGTTTAACATATCTGAGATGAAGTTTTGCCACTCTTGCCACGCTGGCTGCATTCCTTCAAGTCTGTTTGTTTCTTCTTTTGGTAGCCCATTATACCACCCCAAGGACTCTGTGGATAAAGTACGGGATCTGCAAAAGAGAAGATTTCACATAGAGCCTGCAACAGTAGGCCCTCACATAGTGTGAGCTTTAGTGTTGTGTATCGACTTGACAGGGCCATGATTATCAGGGATTTGGAAGCTTTGCTGCAGCCATCTCTGATGAAAATTTTGACACAATCTCCATTATGTGATAGGCTACGAGCAGCCAATTCATTGAGAGGAAGTTTCCTTGAGGGTGTGGCATATTTTCAGTATCTATTTGGTACTATTTTTCAGTATCTGTCTGGTTGAGCTGTCTTTGTGCTGGATGTGGATCCTGTATCCAGCTTATGACCTGGCTGCTTGTTCTTTGTACTTGAGCAAGGCATATACTCAATTGTCTGCCTGCCCTAGAAGTTTCAAGCCTCTGGACCCCTTGCATCAGAAGCTTGCACTTGCATGAACTGACCTTGGATTCAGTTATTTAGGCAGCATGGCTAAAAATATGCTATCTGCCCTGCTGATCTTGGATTTATCAGTCTCTGTTTGAGCTATATGAGTAGCAGAAGCCTCCAGCCTGACATCTGACCTATAGATTTGGAACTCTCCACCCTCTGTAACTACATAAGCCATTTTGTTGAGATAAAACTCTCTCTCACTCTTGCTCTCGCTCCAGAGAATCTGATTGCATTCTGAGTTAGGTATTGGACTCCTAACCACAAGGTTGACGGTTCAGACCACGAGCCTCTCGAGGAGAGAAATATGAAGCTGTTTGCTCACATCACAGTGAACAATTTTGGAACTCTAGTAAATTCACTTGAATTAGAAGGGCCAGAAACAATACAAAAAGAGGAGATGTCTTTCAACCTGCAAAGTCCTAAAGGAAGGCAGCAGGTTGAGAAAACTGTTCAGCTTGCATCTTAGCATGGAAAAAGGATTGATCAGAGGATGACGGAGCAAATGGTCTAGAGGGTAAAATCAACAGCTGGGGAAAATCATTTCCATGGAGGTTAACTAGGTCCTAGTCAGAAAACTGCCAATGTGCTTGGCTGGGTTTCAGAATGGCTATGAACTGGTGACTCTAATGCATTGGTATATTTTGTATGCCTGATGTTTGTGCAATGATGGTTTGGTTTGCTGTGGCTATCTCATGTGGCTCACATTATTTGGTGTTGTGTATGCATCCAAATGTCTTGTGTCTTTCATGCATACATCTTAAAATGGAGAAGGGCCAAGATATTATCCTGGAGAAACCACAATTCAACAACTCCATATGTTGCTTAACCTTATTTATATAGGGAGAAGCTAGATTTTCTATGTAATTTATAATACAATAAGACTTTTGAGGGCTTTAGGAGTTGGTCAGTAGACATTTTTTTTTGGTTGGGCGTGACATGAAGGGTATAGTGTAGACTGTGGTAGAGAGTCTATTATTGATCCTAATAATTCTTGTTTCCTTCTGATTGTGATAGTTAGATTTCTTTGTGTCAGCATGGCACCTGTACAAAGATATGGATGGAGTTTGGTCTGTCAGTCAGGTAATAGCCTGAATGACCTTCTTTGTGCATGACCTTCTTATAAGGAGAGCTATGGGAGTCTCTTCTCTCTCTCTCTCTCTCTCTCTCTCTCTCTCTCTCTCTCTCTCGACCTTTCTGTTGATAAGCCTCCTAGAGACCTGCACGAGCCCTGTGATGTGGCCACTGCCATAGGATCCACAAAACTTTGCACCCACCAGCCTGTGATTTCGTGCATCCTGCATCATTGCATGTGGCTTTGTGAGTCTAAAGGGATTAATGGACTCGTATCAGACTTATGGACATGAACGGACTGAGCTGGAATGCTTTATTATTATATAATCATTTCTTGATATGAAGCTCTCTCTTACACATATATCAGTGTCATTGAATTTGTTTCTCTAGTCAACCAGCCTAACACATAATTGATGTCTTCCTACATTTTAACTGGACTGATCTTTTGTGGCTGATAGAAATGATAGAATTTCTTCTGAAGTTATTCATAAAAGGCATCACAATTATGGCCTTCAACTCTTGAATTTTTTATTCAGAGTAAAGGCAGCCACCCATTTGGACTGACCCACATGGAAAGGAACAAAGGTCCTAGTAAAGTACCAGCATCAACTTGCAAGTTCTGTGAGTAAAGTAAATCTGGAGAGAGAATCATGCAACACAGCTCTTTAGCTATGAAACCTCATATGATACTCAGAGCCGGCATCTGTTAGTTGCGCAGCTCCTGAATTTCTAAAGAGAGTGCACAATTGTTTTTATTGTAAGCCATTATGTTTGGTTGGTTTGTCTTATAGAAACAGTTAATTCAGTGGAATAAGAATATTGAGCACAGTGCTTGGGATTCAGACAGAAAAGCCTAGAACTTTCAAGAGAGTACCTTGTATTCCCTAAAGAAGCAGGATTCTGACTGAATTTTACAAGCACTAAGGAATATGCAAAGCTTATGATCTTTTGGAAACTTTATTTCTTAATCGTGAGAAAATAAGATTTTTATGAGATGATGTTTGTGGAGACTTCATAATTTGAGAATACTGGATCTTGAAAATATATTTAAACACAGTGTAACCAATGTTATTACAAAGTTGCTGGCATTATTTATTTAGGAAAGTTGGTCTAAATTTTACTAATCTGAATGGACAACCATACCTTAGATAATTTCTTCATCTTTTATCAAATGAAACTTTCTACCAAGGTTCATTATAAGCTTATTACTTTTCTTGTGAGAATTTAATAGATTCCCTATTACCAAATGTGTTTTTAACTTAAAAATGTTGCTTGATATTCCAATTTCATGTCAGTAATAACCTTCACTTTTAGCTCTTATTATTGTGAAATATATTGCAATTCAAGTAAAAGTTGCAGACTAATAGATAAAAGTATCACTATTAAGTCAGAATGAGGATTTGGGGTTGGAAAGATGTGATTAATTCTAGCATCCTTATCATATTAATATTTATAATCCAAACCATCAGACTTGTTTCAAATTATTCATCATGCTTACTAAATGTGTTCTGTTTTTACGCAATGATTGGTAAATTCTAAAGGTAATTTGGACATTTAAATTTCCTTTTGCCTTTAGATAGCAATGAAAAGTAATGAAGAGGAACCACTGTCCTTTCATATCAGGATCTCTTTAATTCAGCAATAAATATTCACTAAAGTGCATGCTATCTTCAGATAAGGTCACTTTGGCCATCCATCCCATTAAAAATATGTTTATTTTACTTACAGGTGTCATCCATTAGGACAGGCAATTGACGTTTCAGCTAGTGGCTTTTGTCAAGAAAATCAAACTTACTTTTAATGGAATGGAAGTTACTAAATGACCCTTCTCAAGAAGCATGCACTTTGGCGAATATTATTTATTATAAACTAGTCATCTGAAAATGCAATTTATGTTGCAAGAGGTGAGCTGGTTATTTATGAATACCATTATATCAGTCGTGTTCATCTAATTAGAAACTATCTTTAAGGTACTTAGAAAATCATGATTCAGGCATTGAACAATCTCTTTACTTTTTCTATTTTCCATTCTACTTCCTAGTGCTCCTTTTATACTTTTATTTCTTTTTTTCTTCACCCTATTTACTCCCTCCTTTATTTCTTATCTTCTTCCTATTGTCCTTTTTCTTTCCTTGTTAACTTTAGATTATCCTTATTTTCCCTTCAGGAAAAATTCAAGAGCCTGTAACACACACATGATTTCCTATCCTTCGGTCTCTCCCGGTTCATTTGCATCTTCATTTACATCTTCAGACAAGTATCTCAGCCATGAGTAAGCATGAGTTGGGTCTAGCGAAATTATATGCAGGTGGGTGAGGGGGGAGATAAATTATTTTACAAGCCTCAGATCACTGCATAATATTTTAATTTAATATTTCACACCCTCATGACTTTAATGACAATGTGACAACACAATAGCCGGAGTTAGATTTTCCATGCTTGTTTAAATTCAGACTAATAGCTGACTTCACCACCTTCTTGCTTGACAACACTTGAGCGGCAATTCTATCAAAAGTTTGGGCTGTCTAAAATATATCACTGGCCAGTGGCCAATTCTTGTTCTGTAGCTGCTGTTGGCTGCCTGGGTGCTGACCCCTGCCAAACGCTAACCTCATGCAAAAGGAAACAAAATGCTTCCTGGCCCAGCTTCATCTGTGATTGTGCCTCCTACTCAGCCTTCCCTTCTTTCCATGGAGATTTGTGTGTCGCTGTGATGTTGTTCAGTTTTTATGGAGTTTTCCGGAGAAAACAGCCTAGGAATAAAGGTGATCTTATGATATACTCTCCCAAATCAGCCCCTTTAAAGCCTTTGCATGTGTAAAATCCTAAAATGGACTTGCTGTTGTCATACTGCCTAGAAAAGGTTACAGTAACAAAAGTCCCCCAAATTGCAGTCATGTAACTTAATTAGCTCTTTGCAATCATCTCTTTTACCTCATCGTGACCCCATGTGTGGCAGAGTAAAATGCTGCTCCATGCAGTTTTCGATGATGAATTTTCTGCAATAGATCACCAGGCCTTTCTTCAGAAGTGACTGCAGGTACACACACACCTCCAACACTGCTACCAGCAGCTAGGGGTGTCAACCATTTACCCCATCGAAAGACTGTAGAGCAATTAAAACCCGCAGAAAACAATACTCCAAACAAGCACTGCCATCGAGTAAATTTTGATTAATAGTGACCCTATAGGACTGAGAAGGACCCCACGTCTGGGTTTCTGAGACAACACATTTTCATGGAAGCAGAATGGCTCATATTTCTCTTATGAAGCAACTGGTGGGTCTGAACTGCTAAGCATGAGATTAAAAATCTGATGCTTAATCTATAATGTCACCAGAGATCCTTCTAACATACTTAGTGTCTATTTACTTACTAACACAACAGATATTTTTTTCTCACTTTAGTGTGACTGGAGATGTTGGTTTGTTATAGTGATTTCAGAAGCCAGGTTGATGGGTACTCCTTCTAAACATGTGCTTCTAATATCTCTGTAGTATGGAAAGCAAGTGTGTTAATCTGAGTAGACTAGAGAAACAAATTACAAGAGCAATTGAATATTGAGAAAATATAGCAGCCCAGTCCAGATCAAGTGCATAAATCTGATACTCGCCCATATGTCCAATAGGAATACATAAAGTCCTCTTTTGACTCATGAAACACATGCAATGATGCCAAGTGCAGGAAGATCACAGACCAGCTGGTGAGAAATCTTGTGGTTTCAGTGGCATTATAAGCATCTCAGAACTGGCAGGGGTCTCCATGTGGCTTCTCCAGCTCAGGGCACTAGTCTAGTTTCACATAGCTTGTCAGCTGCAATGTCTCCTAGGGGGAGGGGGAAGGAGAGAGAGAGAGAGAGAGAGAGAGAGAGAGAGAGAGAGAGAGAGAGACATTCCCACCGCCAATGATGAACTACAGTGGTTCCCAGAATCCTGTGGAGAGGACCACACCCACACAGAGACCCCATTGGCTATATCCTGATTGACAGGCCAGACTCCTACACTCTCAATGCTGCTATCAACACCAGATTATGCAACGTCACAGAGCAACCCTTGTCAGTTTGACACTTTCACATTATTTTAGTCATAGATGATTTTCAAACAAATATTAAAATCATATCTGCACCTAACAGGGTAGATACCTAACTAAAATGCATACAATTCATTATGTGCCATCCACATTTAAACATAATATTCTATAAGTGAACAATAATAATCTATGCCTAACAGTTTCAGATAAGTAACACCTACACCTTAAGCCTATAATCCTATAAATATATTCCCCCACCTATGAAAGTTTGTAAGTCAACCTCTCCATGCCTTATCAGCTCAATTTTGGGTATTCAATTTCTATACTGCCCACTTACATTAACCCAGTGCTCTGAGGAGGTAATCATATTCTTCACCTTGAAGAATATTCATTTCAGTTGGAACCTTGTAAAGTCCACATCTGTAAGCAGAGTAAAATCAGGGCAAGCCATCTATAAAGTGTGCAGTGATATGCATCAGTTCACAGACTCCAAAATTATCTCTTCATCTGGTTAGGATCTAGTTAACTTATTGTGGGCTGCCTCACTTAGCCTAACTAGGGTGCCCATTGCTTTCCTTGCCTTTCGGCCAATGGTTATCAACTTTCCTAATGCTGTGACCCTTTAATACAGTTTCTCATGTTGTGGTGACCATAAAACTATTTTCATTGCTACTATGTAACACTAATTTTGCTAATGTTATGAATTGGGCAGTCCCTGTCAAAGAGTTATTCAAACTCTCCAAAGGATTGTGACACACAGGTTGAGAACCAGTACTTTGGACCATGGACTCATCACTCATTCTGAACAAGCCTAACCTCTTTGTGCTAGGTCATGAATTTCCAGCCAGTCAACCTGCTCTCCTCTTCTCCTCTAGACCTCGTAAACAAGTTTCACAGGTACCAGTGGCCAGACTCAACCCATCTCTTCACTAGTTCAATTCTCCCACTTCCACTTAACTAGTGGATCCAGGTGGTCACTGTGATGAGGAATATGTTGAGGATATGATGAAGTTGTGATGAGGAATGTGAAACAGAAGTTGAAATTGTTCTGGATGATAAGGAGGCTGAAATTGGTCTAGGTTTGCAATAAGAACAGAAGAAAACAGGATGATCCCAAGATTGTGAAAAGTTCAGCTTAACGGCAAAAATGTTTTGCTTCTGTACCCTGCAGCATCTTATAAAAACCACATGCTAGTGAAAGATAAAAGAAAATGCAAAGTGCCACATCCTTTGTGTCACCCAATAAACTGCATGCCTATGATAGCTTGTCCCCAGTCTCAGTTTGAGGTCTACACCCAACACCCAACAGAGTCCGGTGTGGCCCCTCAATGATAAGTATGGGTTTGAAACCAATAAACTTCTTCCACTATAATCAGTCGCTGCTTTAGCAAATAGTTCAGCTTATCCACAGGCTTCCTCTAAAGTTCAGTCCCAGAGAGGAGTTTTCTTCATGGTTCCAGACTTTTTCCAGTTTCTGATAAAAATTACTAGCATTCAAGCTTCATATAACCAAAGAGTTCCTTTTTCTTCAATCTGTCAACAGTCCCTAGGTAATTCTCTTGGAATGCAAATGTCCTGAGTACTCCAAAGCACTGGATGGGGCTCATCTTTCCAGGAAATTCTCTGAAGGTGTGTCCTAAAGTCATTTAAGGATCCAATTTTAATGAATGAAGACAAGTGTGTTTATAAATTCTCTATTTTTGTACTTCCCAACGAACATTTTTATCAATCATTATGTCAACAATAAGCAGAAGAAATCAATCAATATAAGTAAAATAGAATCACATACTAATTCTTAAAACAGTAAAGTTCAATCCTTACCTTGCTTATCTAAATCTGTATCCAAATTATTCTATTGACACATAATTTTGTATTAGTTTTCTGAGAGCACAAAACCAGAGCCAGGCTTTCTGTCAATCATTTTCACTTGTCACATTTCTGAAAAACTCAGACAGTGATTTTGCCCCCTGAGCTCAAAATATACATCAATCCCCTTCGTTTTTGCCATTTCACATAGGGATGACCAAAGACTACAGGCAAAGAAAATAATCAAAACTTTAACTTGCCATATTATTTCCAGAAAACAACCCAATAAAGCTCATGCACATATCTGACTTCTGACTAGTCAAAGAAGAAATGCTATCATGAAGGGGAGATCAAATAAACATCTGCTCTCCATTTTTATGATTTGTTTCTTTAGTACCCTACTCTCAAGGTGCCATCATGTATTAGTCTGGGTAGGCTAAAGAAACAAATTTTAGGGAGATTCATGTGTGTATGGGAAAGAGGTTTACATACAAGAACAATTTAATGTTGAGAAAACATCCCAGTCCAGTACAAATCAAGTTCATAAGTATGATATTAGCCCATTTGTCTGATACCAGTCTTTAAAACCCTCTTCAAACTAACAAAACACATGAATGATGCTGAATGCAGGAAGATCATAGGCCAGTGGGTGGGGATTTTTGTGGATCCAGTGGCAGTGGAGCACCTCAGAGCTGGTAGGGGTATCCATGTGACTTTTCTAGCTTCAGAGGTCCTGGGCTTTCTAGCTTCAGAGGTCTAACTTCTCAGGAAGTTAGACAGAGTAGGTGTGTCTTTCACCTCCAAGGAGGAAATGCAGGAGTTCCCAGAATCCTCAGGAGAAGGCCTTGCCCACACAGAGGATTCAATGACTATATCTTGATTTATATACTAGACTCCACATCTACACCCTTAATCTTCAAATTGATACCAGATTATGGAACTATCACAGAAATGATGATAAAGAAAGATGATAGGGAAAGAAAGGATATGCACTGATTGTGTTAGGATGGGTTGACTAGAGAAATTAATTCAGAGACACTCACATGTACAAGAAAGAGCGTTATATCAAAGAGGAATTGCATATTAAGAAAACATTCCAGTCCAGCTCAGATCAAGTTCAAAATTCGATATCAGCTCCTAAATCCAATAGTAGTTCATAAATCCTTCTTCAGACTCACACAGTCACATACAATGATGCCAAATGCAGGAAGATCACAGGCTGGTGTGTGTGAAGTCCTGTAGATCCAATGGTGGAAGTATTTCAGCACTGACAAGAGCTCTGATGTGGCTCTTCCAGCTCTCACAGTGTGGGTCTTAACCAGGAAGGTGAAGGGGAGAGAGAGAGAGAGAGAGAGAGAGAGAGAGAGAGAGAGAGAGAGAGAGAAATTCTCAGAATCCGCAAGAGAAGACCAGACCCACCAGGAAGCAGCATTAGGCTATGACCTGATTGACAGGTTAGACTCCATCCCTTCATGTTTAATACCCTCAAGTTAACATGAGATTGTGTACATGCCACACTGGTTCTTATAGATGTCACCCGGGAGATGCATATTATCTGTTCCTGCTTACATTTCACTGGCCCAAACCAGTCATACAGCCTCACCTAATTTCAAACAGGTTGGAGAAGCACAGTCATACCATGAGGCTTGCAAGAGCTGGCAACAAGAGCATACATGAGTTGCCCCGTATTACACAGAATTCTAATGAACTCACAGAGTTTAGATATCTCTATAGCAACAGAAGGCCAGTGCTTTTGACTACAGTTTGGGGTGTGAATGCTAAACTGCACAACATTTTGAAATAGGAACTGGAAGTGATTACCTAGGAATAATTCAATGTGAGACACTCAGGATCTATGAACTCTTCACAAGCTGTGGTCCATCTCTTCACACACACACGTGAGAATAAATTTTATGCAATAACCTTTATATTTTTGATCAAGTTAATTTTACTCTTCTCATTCAATTATCAGATTGTTGGGCAGATATTTGTTAGCATTATTATTAAGAAGTATATGAGAAGGGATGCAAATTCACATGGTCCTGGAGAAGATAATATTATTACTAATATAATAGATACTATTATTTCACAATTTTGTTAGAAGTATGTCTAACATATTTTAAACTTAAAGGCCATAGTTTTATTTTCGCCATCATTTATTTGAACTGGATGTAGCTGCTTCTCAGATGTACCTTTATTTTGTATCTGATAAATATCTATCAGAGTAAAGAGGAGCCCTGGTGGTGTGGTGGGTTACCCATGGGGTGCAAACTAGTGCCAGGTTAGCAGATTGAAACCACCAGCTGCCTCATTGCAGAGAGATGAGACTTTCTGTTCTCCCAACTATGTAAAGCAAGCCAACATTTACAGTTCTACTCTGTCCAATAAGGTCATTACTATAAGGAATCCCTTGATGCAGTGAGCTTGGTTTAATAAGAGTTTATATCATAGGCTGTTGACATAGAAAATTATACTATCTACAATGAGGAGTCTTTTAAAAACCTATCTTCTGATATTAAGCTTATTATTCTTGTATCTTAGTTTTGTGACCAGAACTTCCCAAACCACTATGATGAACTATTAAAAATATGTGTTTTATCTTGATTTTCATAGGCATGCTGCCAGCATTTCCTCAAAATGGCAGTTTCCCTGTTTCCTCTCATCTTTGAATCTTTTAAAATAGTAATGCATATTGTATTTAATGAAATTCTTTTTAACATTTGCCTTAGATTTGACCAGAGATTTGATACAAGCTGTCAACTTTAAAAACAATATTTTATCAGATTATTTTTTGGGGTTTTCTTTCTTTTTAATTCTCTTTTGAATCTTATTTATGTTTTGTTTTTCATTTTGGATTCAGCTGTTGAATATTTTGAAACAGGATTCATAAGCTATTCATATTTTATTTATGATACTTTTGTATGTTGGTTTTTGGTTCACTATTTTGAAAGATTATAGTATTAGGCTATCTTCTTTGATATTTTCAGATAAAAATGTATGGTGTAAGGTTAGTGAGTTAATGATGCATATTTTTCCATGTAACATAGAGAGAAACATGAAAATAGAGCAGAGGCAAATAAGCTTTGAAATAGTCCTCTTCAACCAAGTAGACTGTTAATCCTGCTTATGTATTTCATAATTGCATATAATATTATCATAACATCAAGAGAAAATTCTTTCTCTTTTAGATATACTTTAAGTTCATTTTCCAGGATCAGACTATGAAGGAGATGCCTTCCAAAAGTATGTTCATTTCCTACCAAGAGATGCTTTCTTGATTAAATTTAGAATTATTTTATAGAAAAAAAGAAGGCATAGTATTGCCTTGAATAGACTCTCAAGCTCATACACTTAATTAAAAACTTGGTCCTGGCAGTATTCAGGGCTGGGGTTTAGTTAGCACTCTTCTGAGTGCTGGGTAAGAAACTGAGAACGTTTTCCTTCACGTGAGATCAGAAATCATCCAATTATTGGAGAGATACTTCTGGGAAAGAACTGGGGTTTTAAAAGAACTCTATGGCAATTAGGAAGAAAAACTGGGGAAGAGGCAACTATGATGCTGGGGATCTTGAGATAGATTTTCATATTATAGACACATATTTAAGCTGACTCAACTTCAAATGAAGACCAGGCAGTAGAACCATAAGGTCTTCTGAATTAAAGAGGCCGTGGCTCTTTAGCTGATTTGCACATTAGAATCCACGAAAGAACTATTTAAAATCTTGATGCTAAGATCTCATCAAAGCTGAATAAAATGAGAACTTTTGAGAGCAAGATGAAGGCATCACTCTTATTTATAACTCCAGAAGTGATTCCAAAGAGCAGGCAAATTTGAGAACCCCTGCTCTAGGGTGGTTTACCAGGGTGTTCTATCTTCGTGTAGATAGAGAGGAAGTGCTTTGGTCAAATGCCTTTGTCCTGACCTCATACTAAATATTGGCACTTGTGAATCAGAATCTCTAGACATAAGTAAGTCTAAACCCCTCCAATAATTGGTTCGAATATTTAGCAGTGCAGAGTTGTTATCTAGAGACCACACTGTTAATACCCAAATGAACTGAGGTGCTAATAGGAGATACGTTTTCTGTTCAATGCAGGGAAACCAAGACATTTCCTTCTGGGGTTGTGTCAACTACTTTGTATAAAGTCTGTGCACATGGTTGGTCTCCTGTAATGAGTATCATGATTCCTGGGAGAGTCCCCACAAGGATTTGTGATGCCATCTGCTCAGGTGATAAGAAATCCAGACTGTTAGAAATGGCATGATTTGTCTAAGATTACTCAATTTTGGAGACATGGACTACATTTTCCTATTTTCTAAATAACTGCCAAGACAGTTTATGTAATCATGCATGTGTAACTGCCTGGTTTCTTTCTATCATAGGATGGCAATCTACCAAATATGTGGAGACTCCTAGAACATGGGCAAACTTGTGATGTTTAGGGTATGTTTTCCTCTGATGAGCATGCGGTGAGGAATTTAACCATCATTTCATTCTTATTTCCGTTAAAAGGATCGGTTTTATGTTGTAGCAATAGTCTCAAAAGGTGGCGACTTGCACGTGATGTCTTTAAAAATCAAAACAAAAGAACACATATTGCTACTGAGTGGGTTCTGACTCCTGCGAGCCTGGAGGGAACCTGTCTATTTCCTAAAGCGGTAATCTTCACAGAAGCTGACAGCCACATCTCTCTCCCATCAGCACCCAAGTGCTTAACTGCTGCACCACCAGGCTTCCTTAATGTGACCAAGCCAAAATGAAGCTCATTGTCATCAAGTTGGTGTCGACTCATTGCCACCTGACAGGACAGAGAAGAAGTACTGCTGTGAGTTTTTGAGACTGTAACCCTTTACACTTCGTATGACATGGAAAGGCAAAATAAAGTTACCATTAACACAATTACTAACAATTTCTTGTAAACTGGTTCCACTTTCTAAACTGTGATGAACATGTTCTATATAGTAAAATGATTGCTTCCGAATAATAAATAATGCTATCAAAATGTATCTTATCCCCCTTTTGGTCACTAGGAATCAGTATCGGGTTGCTGCACATTGGAATCAAATGGAAATTAACCTGATGGCAAGAAGTTTGTTGTTGTGTTTATTTATTAGTTTGTTTACCTGGTTTTCAGAGAGGTATTGTATTCTTCCCTAAGATCAGTAGCTGGTGGAAAGGAGATTCAAATCCAGGTCTATCTGAGGGCCAGGCTGTGTTGCAGTCACTTGGAAGAGCTGATAAATAACCATGCCAACAGTTGGGAGAAAGTACCTGCATATTTCTACCAAGTAGTTAAGAAGAAAGAAGGTAGCCTTTACCATTGAAGCGTTAGGGTTTGGGGTCAGTGCCTTGCCTTGTAAGGAGCCTTGGTGGTGAAGTGGATAGGCATTGAGCTGCTAACCACGGGGTCAGCAATTTGAAACCCTTAGGTGCTCTCCTATAGAAAGAGGGGGACTGTCTACTCCTGGGAAGAGTTATAGTCTAAGAAACCCCTGGTGGTCGTTCTATCCTGCCCTACAGGGTTTCCATAAGTCAGAATGAACTCCGTGGCAGTGATTTGGGTCTTTAGGTTTTGCAAACCTTCTCAGGAACCCTAGAGATGCAGTGATTAAAATAATCAATCATTAACCCCAAATGATCAGCAATTAGAGCTCTAACACTCCCCAAGAGAATGACATGGCAATCTGCTACCCTGGGAATTTATAGCCTCTGAAACCCTATGGGGTAAATCTACTCTGTTCTTTATGGCCACTCTCATTTGGATTTGACTTGATGACAGTGGAATTTGTTTTGTCATTGGGGTCACATCTTCTACATATTTATGCATCATCCCCAAGTATAGGATATAGTAAATAATCAATAATAGTAAATAATCAATAAGGGTTCCAAGCCCAAAGTCACTGTCACGAAGACAATTTCTGCTCATAATGGCTCTATAGCAGAGAGGAGAAACGCCCCCTTTGGTTTTGCAAGGGTGTAAATTCTCACAGGAATAGAAAGCCGCATCTTTCTTACTTGAAATGGGAGTAGGGACACAACTCATAAACCACTGAAGCCCTGGAGCTCAGTAAGCATTGGGTTACAAATTTCAGGTGTGTATCTGAACCACTTGGAAAACCAATAAAAAGCACCAAAGTCTGTTGTTTGTTATCTTCAAGTTGGTGTCAAATCACAGAGCGTCTATGCAGGATAGAAAGAAGCGTCACCCTGTCCTATTGACCTGTGTCATCCACACAATTGTTATACTTGAGCCCACTGTTTTAACCACTGCGAACATTTTGTCTTCCTGTTTTCTGCTGATTCTCTACTTTAACAAGTGTGGTAGTGACACCGTGTCCTGTCAATCTGAGGATATTAAGAGTAAAGGGGTGGTGAAGTCTAGCCTGTGAATAAGGTCCCAGCCTGATGATGTCTCCTTTGGGGTATGGCCTTTTTACAGAGGATTCTGGGAATCTACTCCCTTTCTTTCTGAAGGCAGGTCAGTCTCTATCTGCTTCAACTTCCTGTTGAAGAGTCACATGGAGACCCTCCCCGCACTGATATGCTTCCATTGCCATTAGATCCAAGAAACTTTTCACTCACCAGCCTGTGAGATTCTCTCATTAACATTATTGCATGTGCAGTGTGTGAGTCTGAAGAGGAATTTATGGACAGCTATCAGAAATTGCACTAATATTGGACTTAAGGGCTTGATCTGGACTGGGCTGGCATGTTTCCTTAATATACAATTGCACTTCCTTATAAAGTTCTCTCTTATACATATATGAGTGTCCCTGGATTCATTTCTCCAGTTAACCCAGTCTAACACCAAGCATGATGTTCTTTTCCAGAGATTAGTCTCTCCTAGTAACATGGCCAAAACACATATGGTGAAGCCTCCCCAAACTTGCTTTTAAGGAACACTCGTGCTGTAGTTCTTCCAAGACAGATTTGTTTGTTCTTTGAGCAGTCTATGGTAATTTCAATACTCTTCACCAGCACCATAATTCAACTGCATCAATTCTTCTTCACTTTTTCTTATTCAATACCTAACTTTTACACGCTCATGAGGTGACTGAAAATACCATAGCACACGTTAGTGTTAAAAGTAACATCCTTACAAAAGTGTGGGGTTATTTTAATAAGATAGGACTAAGTGTTGGATTTTTTATCAAGAGTGTTAGGTATCTATGATATTTACCAAATAGTTACTATGATGAGGTATTAATTAATGCTTTTCTTAATTAACCGTTATTACATCTTAAAAAGAGTCGGGTCTATAAAGAAAATAGTTAATGACTATTACAATATAGATATATATATGTAGACATGAATATATGCTTGTATGTATACAACTATCACAATGCAGCCATTCTTAAATAATATAGCATAAGTTCTAACAGCAGTTAAATATGCAGGCAAATAAAATGCAAAATTAATACACTGGATAAATTCTATAGACCAGATCTTGTTCATACAAACTTATACTTCTCAAAAGTATATAAAGAAGTTGAAGTCCTGAAATTAAGACACAGTCTTTAAATGAATAATTTAATTAATGAATGAAAATTTTAAGCATATAAACTTATTATTACTTCAAGCTTAATTAGATTTTTACTGCTATGAGTCTGAATCAACTCAATGGTAGTGAATATTTTAGATATGGTGACATCTTCAAGAAACCCTCATGTCACAGACAGTTGAACATTCAGCTGCTAATTGCAAGGTTGAAACTTTGAACTTAACCAGTGGTACCAAGGAAGAAACACTTGGCGACTACATGCATACAGGTTACAGTCAAGCATACCTTAAGGGGCAGGAATCCTGGTAGTGTAGCTGTGTGGCAGTCATGTGCTTATGTTAATTTTATGATTGAAATGTAGGGTGGAGTCTAACCTGTTAATCTGGAGATAGACATTGAGTAGCCAATGAGGCCTCCTTGTGGGCATGGTTTTTTCCTGAGACTTCTGGGAAATCTCGCGATATTTCCCTCGTGAAGATGAGAAGCTATCTTCCCCAGTTGTTGGGAGTTAGTCTGAGAGACAATGAATCATGGACAAGGCAAGATGGCAGCAGCTGAGAAGCTGGAGGAGCCAGCGGAAAGACCACACGACTTTGCCCTGATGGAGGCAGACCTTTGAAGCTTGCGCGGCCAAATGGAGACCTCTGCCAGTGACGAGTTGCTTCTGCTGTTGATGGACCCTGAGCCCTGGAAGCGAGGAACCATGTGGAGACCCATGTCAGTGCTGGGATTCTGCACCCACTGACCTGTGACTTTGTGAGTCAGAAGGATACTTTATAGACTGATTTCGGGCATATGGGTTAATATCGGACTTATGACTTTGAACTGGACTGGGCTTAATGTCTTGTTCCTCTTTTATATAAACCTTTTCCTTATATCTATATGTGTGTCTATGAAATTTCTTCCTCTACTCTACCCGGACTACCACAAGCAGTTACAAGTTTGGCTGGGATCCATATGATCAGCAGATCAAAACTAACAGTAGCTTCATGAGAGAAAGACTGGACCTTCTATGCCCTTAAATTATTACAGCCTCAGAAACCCACAGAAGGTCACTATGAGTCATCATTAACTCAATGGCAGTGAGTTTTTTTTTTATTAGACTTTATGGAGCAGAGTTAATCTAAGTTATTGAGTAAAGGCTGAAATCTGAGCTCAGAGTGAGGGTCTTGTCGACCTAGGAGATAAGGGGGTTTTCACTTTGAGACCCACACCTCCACCTAGGAGGCCTTGGGGAATATAGGGACCCTAGGAGATGTCCCCTCCTACCCTACTCCTTCATGGCTTGAATCAGGAAAAGTATGGTTCAGGGTTGTATACTATCACTGTATATATTCAGTCTATATTTTGTTGAACAAATGGGAAAAGGCTAATGAATTATATAAAAAAGAATGCATCAGGTTTGGAAGAAGGCTTTAACACCTTGTGATGCACAGATGCTTGCTGAAAGGCCTGGAAGCACTTGCTGATGAAGACCAAGGATTATAGCCTTCAGTATAGCAAAAAAAAAAAAAAATCAGTGTAAAGGCCAAAATGCTCACAACTGGACCAATAATATAATAATATGGTATTGCAGTAGATGGAGCAAAGATGGAAATCATCAAGGATTTCATCTTGTTTGGATCCACAGTCACTCTCATGGAAGCAGCAGTCGAGAGATCAAATGACGCACTGCAGTGGGTAAATCTGCTGCATGGACCTGGTGGCAGTTACATAATCTCTTGCCAATTGGAGGATATTAAGAGTGAAAGGGTGCAGTCTAGCCTGTGAACCAGGTCACCCACCGCCTGATGAGTTTTTCCTAGGGGCTTGGTCTTCTCATGAGGATTCTTGGAGTTTCCTCTCTCACGTTCTCTCTCTCCCTCTCTCTCTCTCGATCTTCCTGTTGACCAGCCACGGAAGACTTGCTGTGACCTGGGAGAGCCTCTCTCTCTTTGTTTCACCTTCCTTTTGAGGAACCACCCTCAGAGCGCTGGAGGAGCCACATGGAGACCTGCACCAGACACAGAAGAGTGAACGTGTTTCTTTAGTCAACAGGGCCTAACACGGGCTTCTTTAAAGTGATGAAGAGCAGAGATGCCATTTTAATGCCATAGGAGTGTCTGACTTAAGCCATGGCATGTCAATTGTGGCACATGCACTTGAAAATTGGACCTTGAATAAGGGAGATAAAAAAAAGAGCAAGGCACTTGAATTTTAGCCTTGGCAAAAACATTGAAAGTAACATGGTCTGCTAAAAGAACAAAAATATCTGTCCTAGAAGTACAGCCCGAATTCTCATTAGCAGCAGGATGATGAGACTTTTCCTCCGTGTCTGTGGATATGTTATCGGGAGAGATGCATTCCTGGAGAAGGAAGCCATGCTTAGTAAAAAGGAAGGAGATCCCCAACGAGGAAGGTCTTTCACAGGATGGATCGATGTGGTGGTTGCAGCCATGGGCTCAGCGTAAGAACAGGTGGGAGGGTGGCGCAGGACCAGGGCATGTCTCACAGGATCACTATGAGTCAGAACAGCCTTGATGGCACCGAACACAAAATGAAGGATTTCAGCCTCCCGCCCCCTCCCCCTATCCATCTCTCTTCACCAGGATACCCCTTGGAGGCTTCCCCCTCCACAATTCCCCTCAAGGATCATAAACAGGAATCACTTCATAGTTAGACTAGGCCACAGCCTGAAACATAACTGCAAGACTTGGACCCCTGAGATGACCAGGAAGTCCAGACTGGGAGAAATATTTCCTCCCTCAGTTTTGGGTCAGAACCCAGGAAGACCTCACTATTTTGTCAATCAGATGATCCTGAGACCTTGATAAGCCAAAGAGCCTGAGGATGGCCTTTTCACAGATAGCCAGGTGGGCCGGAGGCTAGAATAGAGCAGGTCGAGGTCCCGCCATGAGTGTCTATACACTTTAGGAGAAGAGGGTTCCATGACCCATGATGATCATGCCACAGTGAGTCCCAGACCCTGGCAGTAGCTTTGTTTCAGTCATGAGTTTGGGGGCTCCTGCAGAGCAGGTCACAGGGAAGGAAGCTGCAGCACTATGAGACCCACAGCAAGAACAAGTCCAACTTGCTGCTGCTGAAGCACCAGGGCTGCCAAGCCAGGGAGGGCAGGCAAGCACCTCTATTGCTGGTCAGACTTCACACAATGTAAACTCATCTACAGGGGTGGGAAACAATATGCATGGACCCAATGTGACAAGGTTTTCAGTCACAGCTTGTACTGCACACAGCAACTGCACCTCTACAACAGAGAGAAGCAAAATGGACGTCACCAGAGTTTTAGCCAGAGCTCCAGGCTGTCATGGCAAGAAGCCATTGACCTGCAGCTAGTGTGGCAAGGCCTTTGTCTGGAACTCTGTGTGCATTAAGGTCAGGTATCCACCCAGGAGAGAAGCCTTCTGCGCTACAGATGCAACAATGCATCTCATATGGCTTTTGCTCTCCTCCGCACCTGAGAACTGACACTAGCAAAAAACACTTTGCCTTTAGCACTTGTGGCAGATCTTCTACCAGACCTGCCCACTCATCCAGCACCAGAGGGTCCACTACCAAATGTAGGTGAGGCAGCAGGTAGATTTGGCCTGGGGTGTCAAGCTATGTTAATGTTGCAGAGGCAAAGGATGATATTTGCCCACCTTCCTGTGGCTGCCCATTTCTACATGCCTACTGTCCCTAATAACTCTTCTCTGGTTGCTTTGGGAAACAAAATACTCTATGGAATCACAGCAGAGGAGTATCTATGGTTGGAGTGCTCAGATGAAGAGTCTGTGGCATATACCTGTAGTGAAAATAAATGCTTTAATGACATGCTTATTTATGATGATAGCTTGAGGTATCAAAGGGAGCAAAAACTAGTAAGAGATGTAACTTTTATAATTTTAATGAGGTTCCAGGTGAGCCCTATGTAGTAGAATGTATGTATTAAAAAGCCGTAATGAGGTGATTCTGTGAAATGGTTTAATGAGGTATGCCTCAAGGAATGTCCTGTAAGATGGGCATCTTTCAGGGCGGAAATGATATGGGTGAAAGGAACAGTGTAATGAGCTGGTCACATAAAGGAGAAGCAGTCTAATTAGATGCATAAAGAAAGGAAAGGAGAGATACATTTTCAAAATATGTAAGATATAATGGGACCTAGGTTTTAATATAATAAGATGCAGAAATGAAATGACAATGAGATACAAAAATGGAATCGTGTAATGAGATATGTAAGGACTGTGTAATGAGATGTGCATGTGTAAGAGGAGTAATGAGATGCAAGATGGGGAAGGTGTAATGAGATGAGCACGTTAAATAATCTAATGAGGGGCATGAAGGGAATGATGTCACGTCACATGAAAATTGGAGAAAGTAATGAGATGTGCATGTTTAAGGCCCATAATAAAATGTATAAGAGAACGAAGGAGAAGGAAGAGATACTGAAGTCACATCTTGTTGAGACGTGAAAGGAAAACAAAAAGTAATGAGAGGAAGGTTTGCACACACACTTGTCACGAGACCATTCTCTCCCACGTATAAGTTATGAAGGGCATTTCAAAAAGTTCCTGAGAAAATTCCTCATCTTTTCCTTCTGTTTTACTGCAAACTTTTCGAAGGCCCCTCATGTTCCGACCCAGACAAATATTTTACAAATTTAACGCTAAGAATTTTCTGTGCAAGTATGACAGACACGACTCCTGTCTACTCGATGATCAACAAAATCTTGTGTGTTTGAGGGAGCTTCAAAAAAATCATGGAAAACTTGAACTGAAAGATAGTGGAGTCTTCCCAGGAACTTTTTGAAGTCTCCTCCTAGGGGGCATGTACCTTATGGTTCAGTGCTGTCGTGCTGTTTCTGATTTCTGTCGTAGAATAGAAGGAGATGTCCATGCGCCATCCCCACAAAGGATGTGCGAGTTCACTGTTGTAGCGGTTGTGCCAGTCAGTCTGGTCAAGGACTTTCCTCTGCCATGCTGCCCTTCTTCTTGACCACGCATACTGGCCTTCTGCAGAGACAGGTCTCTCCTGAAACGAGGTCCAAAGTACAAGAAATGAAATACAGCATCTTTGTCCCTAAGGATCATTCTGGCTGTACTTCTTCCAAGACAGATGTGTTTGTTCTTTCGGCAGTCCAAGGTATTTTCAAAACTGATCACCAGCACCATGATTCAAAGGCATCGATTCTTTTTGGGGGGTCTTCTTTATTAAATGCTCTATATTCATAGGCCTATACATGTACATGTATATACACACATTTATACTGTAATCCCGGGGTGATACAGTTTGGGCTCATCTACTAATCTGCAGGTTAGCAATTTGAGCTCCCCTGGACAAGCTGTGGGAAAAGACTACTAATCTGTTTCCCTGGAGAAGACACCCAAGACACCCGGCAGAACAATTTTGCCATGTAACTGATAGTTTCCATAAGTTGGAATCAACTTAACAATAATGGGCATGTTTGTTTATTTTCAAAACATTTTCAGAAACACAAGAGATTATTTTGCACTGATATATCACCTAAACCAATATTTCCCTGACAGCCTTTTATAATTAGATTATTTTTTTCCAGTCCTTTGATCTTCAAAATTTCAAATCAATATTATCAATTCCTACATAAGTAGACATTTCATTTTTTTAAAGAAAAAGTCCAATTCAAATATTCTATTTTCAAAGTAAGCTTTTTGGGGGAGGATGTTTCTCTTCAACTTAAAAACAAAACAACAAAAAATACAAAATCAACTAAAGGCTACAATAACAGTCTTTAAAATGTTTTATAATCTGATGAAATACAGTTATACAATATTATGTTAAACTGGTTGTGTGCTCTTCATGTTTGGAGACTAAGCTTGATTTGACTTTATTTATTCCATGAAGCTAAATTTTCCACATGGTAGGTACTTAACAAATAATTCTTGAATGACTCGATAATTAGGGAAGATACTTATCTTGACAGGCTCTGTTGACTAGGATGCAAATAATGGATGAAAAAAATAGATTCCTGAGACTTACACAGTTATATTAGATAGAATTATAATCCATCCACTTTGAGTAATTGAAGATAGTCCACACTGTCAGAGAATCAAAATTCTTTGATTGAAAAAATACTTCTAGTTGTGTATTCCCTTAGGGGATTGAGCTTCACTGTAAAGACAGATCTCAGTTTGAGATGTCCTGTCTTTTTCTTTTTTCACCAGACATCTGTTTCCTTCATTTATAAGCACTTCAGTATATTTAGGAACTCAAGTGTTATTTTAATCAGTCCTGGAAGGAAATAACACAACTATTCATTACTGAGCTCATCAACCTGAGGAACTATTGTTTCAGATGTCATTCTTAAGTATTCTTCATTACAAGGTAGCCTTCACATCATAACGACCCCAAATAGAACTGCATTGATCTCATTTTTTCTTTTCGTTTATGTTTCCTATATTGAATTCAGCTTGGAGGTTGGTGATGGCAAGAAAATCTTGTGAATTATTTATAAACTGGCTGCAGCTTTGAAATGCACCTTGCAGTAAGCTCAATCATTTATATAGGATTTTCCCCCTACAGGTCATCTGTATGACGAAATCATATTCACAATTGATCCAAGCTCCAGAGACAGCTGCAGATCACAATACATGCAGTGTATGCTTGTTGTCAGATGGATGAGAAAATCCATCTTTACTCCATCAGTACTCTGACCTTCTGTTTTCCCTCACTGATTTTCTCAGCAAAATATGCCTGCCAACTTGGTATTCATGACTTCAGAATCCCTCTAAATTTCTAGTGTATTGATTATTTTCCAAATTGTTTCTCAAGTTTTCCTCTCTACCTTCATTCTCCTTGACCTTTCTCTTAATGCTGAAAACACTTATCAAATGCTTCTGCAATCAACCCTTTTCCACACAGGCCATTTATCTCTTGGCTGTGGTCAGACTTTGTCTCTCTTCTTGCAGTAGGGAGCTTATTTTCTCCAATTAAACTGAATAGTAGCTGCAACATCAAAAGGTTGATGAATTCCGCTTTCCTTATGAAATTTATGTGTACAATTGTGCCCCCAATTTCTTCCAGATATTCATTCAGATGAAAACAAGGGTTGACTTTTGTCTTAAGTAAGTCCAGAGATGGTGGCATTAGTATGTAGTGTTAGGTCAGTTTCAACTGATAGTGAACTGGCGCACAGCAGAACAAAACACTGCTATCTTCACACTTGTTGATATAGTGTGAGCCAGTTGCTAAAGCCACACTGTCAGTCCATCTCATGGATGCGTCTTCCACTTTTTCTCTGTTCTGCTATTTTATCAACCATAATATCCTTCAGGGAATGGACTCTCATGATAATATGTTTAACGTCCATGAGAAAAATGCCCCCCTAGCCTTGCTTCCAAAGAGCTATTATTTTTACAAACGAGATGCTGGTTCTTTGGTGTTTTCAATATTATTCACCAGATCTATAATTCAAATCCATCACTTGTTTGTCAGTTTATTGTACTATGGTGACCTATGTATTGATGTAACATTAGAAGCTATATCACTGGTATTTCAAACACCAGCAGGGGTAGCCAATGTGAACAAGATTCAACTGAGTTTCCAGATGAAGAAGAGACAATGAAGAAGGATTCAGCTTCCCACTTTGGACAAAGTAATCACTAAAAACCTCACGTATAATGTCAAAACATTATCAGATACTGAAGGCCTAATAACTGGAAGCAGAACATTAAGATAGTACCAGAGGATGGGTCAGAAGGCACTGAAAATATGACTAAGGATGACATGATTTCTCAGAGTGGGGTTGACCATGGTGAGTGCAGTAGAACAAAACCTGTGATAGTGGAGTCTTTGGGACCTTTATTTGTTCACTTTAACAACTGAAGGTCAGGATAAAAAGCTACAAAAATCTGCTGATAATCAGAACTTGGAATGTGCAAAGTATGAACCTAGGAAAATTGGAAATCATTAAAAAAAAGAAATGGAGTGCATAAAGATTTGTATCCTAGGCATTAGTGAGCTGAAAAGGTCTGGTATAGGTCATTTGGATTCAGAAAATCATATGATTTACTATGCCTGGAATAGCATAATCAAGAGAAATAATGTGGCATTTATTATCAAAAAGAACAGAATATGATATATTCTATGATCAGAATATAGCTATTCATCTTCAAGGAGATCAAATCACCACTACTATTATTCAAACTTATGGACCAATCACAAAAACTAGTGATGAAGAAATTTAAGAATTCTACCATTGATTTCTGTTAAAAATTGACAAAACATGCAATCAGCCTGAATTATTGGTCGTTGGAAAGCAAAATTAGGAATAAATAGGAAGGAATAGCAGTTGGAAAAGCAGAGCTTAGAGATGAGAAATAAATCTGGAAATCACATGATAGAACTTTACAACGTCAACAACTTGTTGCCAGAAAATATCTTTTTTCAAAACCACACAAATACTTTGTCAGAAAGAATCCACAGTATTCAAATTGAATACATCTATGGGAACGCATGATTAAGAAATTCAGTATCAGCAATTAAAACCAGACCAGTGTCTCGTTGTGGAACAGACCACCAATTTCTCAGATATAAATTCAGGATAAATCTGAAAAAACTAAAACAAATTCATAAGAGTCAAAATAAGACCTTTAGCCTATCATACCTGAATTTTGAAAACATCTCAAGAACAAGTTTGATGCCTTGAACACTAGGGAAATATCTCATGAGCTATGAGCAGACATCAAGGTCACCATTTATGAAGAAAGCAAAGAAGTCATCAAAAAAAGGATTTAGCCGACATCGGCCCAATATTCCTCTCTCAACATAGCTTTAAAAAATTAGTACCGGGGGCTAATCCAAGATGATATTAATGGAAGATTGTTAACAAGACACTCCACCATAAATTAACAAGGAAGTTTTAAAAGGGATCCATAGATAGATAAAAGAACAAACAAGCAAACATAGATACTTAAATAAGTTTGGGGCTCCCACTAAATCCTAGCTCTAACTTAGGAACAATTAGTTCTTACATCATGACCCTGATCAATACTTGACCTCTGGAAGGGAATACAGAAAATATGGGTGCCAGAGCAAAATGAAGAAATTATATGGTGCCCCGCTATTAGACAAAAAAGCATCTGGGGTCTTAAAGGGGTCTTCAAACAAGCAGTGAGATGGCAACTTAGTCCACATGGAAGAAGCATGCCATCAGCAATCACTGTAGTATTGTACATCATATAAACCGGAGTTGAAGGCGGCATTAGTATCAAAGCCTAAATTGTGAAAATCCAGTTTACAAAAGACTGGCTGACAGTGGGAAACCAAGATATATTTGTGGGAGCTACTTAGAAAATAGGCCTTTGGTAAGCTCATTCCACGTATAACTGAGGAATGGGAGGAATGTGATTACCAGAGTGAATGGGAGAGATGAGCATAGAGAAGCAAAGCGATAAACCTGACTTGAACAGTTCAAACCTTGTCAGCTGACCCCCCTTCCAATCCACTCTGAACCTCATCAGGTTTTCCATATTGTCTGTATTTTTTGTATGTTCTTGTCTATCCATACTAGGGTTTCTATCAGATGTGCTATGTCATTGAGGGTCACCCTCTTGGAGTTGTCTTACATGTTATTCTGTTTTTCAGTATATGGAAACCAGGATTGATGGACCTACAGAGACAGCAAGTAGAATCAGAGTTTCGCACAGGGGCTGGTACCACCAGTGGTCATGGTGGTGGTATAAAAGGGAGAGGATGTCATGGAGTCCAGAAAGGAAAGGAATGCTCGGAAACTGATTGTGGTAGCAATTGTAAAACACTGCTTGATGTGATTGGATTATGGAATGATATCATATTTGTATTAACTCCAAATTAAAATAAATTTGATAAAAGTCATAAAAAAAGAAAATATCCAAACAAAGTGGATATCAGAAAAGATTTTCAAACTTCTCTTACCTAAAGGGTAGCTAAAGTAAGTGAAAGGAATGATGAAGTCAAAGATGAATAGAAGATTTCAAAGGGTATCTTTAGAAGACAACGGCAAATATTATAATGAAATGTGTAGAGGCCTAGAAGTACAAAAACAGAAGGGAAGCAGGTGCTTAACACATCTTACAATGAAAGAACTCAAGTAAAAAAAAAAACGAGCTTCATTTTGTGATATTGAATGATTCCATAGGCAACATATTAAATGATGCAGGAAGCATCAGGAAGTTTTGCTTTAAGATGATGGGGATAATAGAGTGTCTGTACCAAAAAATGGTGGGTATTCAAAAATTTTAGGCCCTACAATACGAACAAGAACCAATAATGTTGAAAGAAGTTCAAAAGAACTTCAAACTGTATTGAACACATCACTCAAAAACACAGCTTTCAAAATTGATGGGATATCAATTGAAATATTTCAGAAAGCTGATGGAGCCTAAGAAGCACTCACTTATTTATGCCAGGACATTTGAAAGACAAGCATGTGGCAAACTGAGTAGAAGAGATTAATATTCGTGCTTACTCCAGGAAAGGTGACCCAAAAGATTGTTAATTATACAGCAACACCATTGATATCATCTGCAAGTAAAATTCTGCAGATCTTTCAACAAAAGTTGCAGCAGTCGAGTTGCACAGGGAGCTGCCAATGGTACAGGCCAGATTTATAAGAAGACTCAAAATAATGCTGATATCAGATAGATATTGGCTCAAAGTAGGGAATCCTCAAAAGATATTTGTGCTTTATTGGCTATACCAATGCATTTGACTGTGTCGAATCTATCAAAACAAACAAAACTATGTCTAACCTTGAGAAGAATGGGAAATCTGGAATACTTCATTGTGCTCATGAGGAACTTATTCGTGGATCAAGGACAGTTATACAAACAGAACAAGGGAATATCAGGTGGTTTAAAGTCAGGAAGGTGAGTGTCAGTGATGTTTCATCTCACCATTCTTATTAATCAGTATACTGAGATGAGCTTCATTAAGCAAATATGCTGCACAAAACCTCTTGAGAGTATTAAAAAGAAGAATTTTCCTTGAGAACTAAGGTATGCCTGAGCCAGACCGTGATATTTCTCCATTATGTCCTGTGCATGTGATAGTTAGGCCTTCCATAAAAAGAACAAAGGAGAATCAATGGATTTGAATTTTACTGGAAAAAATACTGAAAGTACCCTGAACTGATAAAAAGATCAATTGATCTGTCTTGGAAGAAGTAGGACCAGTGTGCTCCTTAGAAGCAAGGTTGGACAGACTTCCTCTTATATACTTTGGACATATTGTCAGGATAGACTAGTCACTGGAGAAAGTCATCATTCTTCAACATCAAAAAAGTAGAAGAACATCAAAAAAGAGGAAGACCCTCAAGGAGATATGCTCAAGCATAGGAAAAATGTGAGAATAATGTAGGAGCAGACAGTATTTCATTTAGTCATGCATAAAGTTGTGAAAGATTGGAAACAATTCTATGGCAATTCACAACAACAATTTAATTCCAAGGCATTGATGCTTCTTCACTCTTTTCATTGTCCAACTTTCACATGGATATGGCTTGGGTCAAATTGTAAGACAATGTCATGAATATCAGTCACATTCATATTAGAGTAATAGTATCTCATTATTCATGTCATGAATTTTGAAAATAACCTTTTAATTGCATCTTAGGTGAGCACGTACAGAGCAGTTCATCAGTTTCACACTCCACAACTTATGCACATTTTGTTTCCACTCATATATTTCAAGCCTTTCAAAATAGCATTGCTTATCTCCCTTTCTGTTTCCTATTTTCACTCATGACAGAGGGTGCCAATCCATATCATGTGTCCTTCTCACAGTTTTCTTCTTTCTAGGCTCTTCACACCCTATCACCATGACTTTTCTTTTTACCCCTTCTATTTCCCTTCACAAGTAAATTTTTGCTGAAGATCATTAAGAGCAAACTGCCAGAGGTTCAGTCCAGATTCAGAAGAGGATGTGGAAGAAAAGATAGCAGCTCTAAAGTCAGATAGATCTTGGCTGAGAGCAGAGAATACTAGTAAGATATTTACTTATGTTTTATTGACTATTACATCAAGGCACTCAACGGTGTGGATCTTCACAAGCTATTTCTATCTTTCAGAAGAATGGAAATTTCAGCACACCTAATTGTGCCAGTGGGGAACCTGTAAATGAATCAACAGGCAGTTGGGTGAACACATCAAAGATATACTGCATGTTATAAAAAGAAGCCATGACAAAAGCTATGATCATTTCTTTTGTCACTTAGACATGTGAATGTTAGACATTGAATAAGAGAGAGCTAATAAATATTGATGCATGAATTATGGTTCTGTCAAAAATATAGAAAGTCCTATGAACTGCCAAAATAGTAAAAATATTTCTTGGAAGAAACACTTCCAGAATTCTCCTTGGAGGCAAAGAGGATGAGACTTAATCTCACATACATTAGACATGTTTTTGGAGAGATTAATCTTTGGAGAAGGACATTACACTTGGTCAAATTGAGGGATACAGAAAAAGAGGAATTTCTTCAACAAGACTGGTTGACACCTCATCTTTAAACATGGCAATTATGGGATGGAACAGGATTTGGCAGGGTAGAGCTTGTGCAGCAGGTTTTCCTCATGCAGTAAGTCATTTTATGCCTTCACTGTTGCTTCTTGAACATTGATTGTGGTCCAAGTAAGATGAAATCCCTGACAAACTCAACCTTTTTGTCCATTTGGGGGGGGGGTATCTATTGGTCCAGCTGTGAGTACTTTTTTTTATTTGGAGTTGCAATCAGTACTGAAAGCTGTAATCCTTGTTTGTCACCCGTAAGTTCTTCAACTTATCCTGACTTTTGAAAAGGAAAATTGTATTATCTGTGTATTGAATAGTATTAATAATTTTTCCTCCCAACGTGAAGCAGAATTCTTCATAGAAAGCAGGTCCTTGGATTACCTGGCCAGCATACAAATTGAATAAGTTTGGTGAGAAGATACAACTCTGTCACACACCTTTCCTGATTTTTTTCACCTTTCCTTATTTTAAACCACTATTTATTTTTTTGTTCTGCATGCATATGATTGCCTAGCTGATCTATGTGCCTATTCTACATCAGGACAATGGAATTCCCATTCTTCTCTATGCTATCCATTGTTTGTTATGAACTAAACAATCAACTTCCTTTGGCCAGTCAATAAAACACAAACTTCTTTCCGGTGTTCTCTCCTTTGATCCAAGACACAGCTGATGTCAGCAATGATATTCTTCATCCTAGTTGTTTTCTGATTCCAGCTTAAACTTCTGGCAGCTCTCTGTTGATATACTGATCAAATTGTTGTTAAATTATCTTCATTTAACTTTACTTGCATATGATATTAATGCTGCTGTTCAATAATTTCTGCTTTCATCTGGATCACCTTTCTTTGGAATGGGTACAAGTATGGATCTCATTTAGTCAGCTGGCCAGGCAGTTGTCATTCAGATTTCTTGGCTTTGACAAGTGAGTTCTTCCAGTGATTTTTCCACTTCTTGAAACATTTTAACTGGTATTCCTGCAGAGAAAATGCACTTTGATTATTTTATCTTCTTTACTTACTGGTACTAGAATGCACAAACACACTGTGGAATCAGAGAAACAGGTTATCTCTAGTATTAATATAGATAACATCCCATTTATTTACTAGGAAACAACCAAGATGATGGCTCCTTATAGATAAGAATAAATTTTTGCTTATTGGGCCCTCAAATTTCCAGTCCACTAGTTTGGGGGTTTAAGAGAACAATGGATGTATGAGTTGTTATGAGTTGTAAAAGCCTCCAATAAAGCAATTAAATTTGCAAACAAAGCAAAACCAAAAAAAAAAGAGAGGAACTTTACTCTAAAATCAGATATAATTTGTCTAATTACCGGAGTTCGATCACACCTGTACCTTTCCATGCCCTTTACTCCCTCTTCCCCATTCCTCAAAAATAGGAGACTTGTTATAGAATGCTAGCCAATCTTTAAATAGAGCAGCGAGTTACCTTTCCTCATTGTCTGATTTAAGCCATGGCACACATATTAAAGATAGGAAGTGGGACATCCAATTTTATGGAAATGATTCACACTGTTAGAAACAGATAACAGGGATGTTTTTACAATGATTACTTATAGGGTGTGGCAGTCACATACTCTGGTGCCAATTTGACTAAGAGTGTAGGGGTGGAGTCTAGCCTATCAATCTGGAGATAGCCAAGGGAACCTCTGTGTGGGCATGGCTTTCTCCTGAGAATTCTCGGAAGTCTCCCGGTATTTCACAATTGGAGAAGAGAGACTTGATTTAGTCGCTTGGAGTTGGTCTACTGACAAGACAAGATGGCCGAATCTGAGGAACTGGAGGAGCCAGAGAAGCCACATAGCCTTACCCTGAAGGAACCAGACCACTGAAGCAGGGAAAGCCACAGAGAGACCCTTGACAGTGCTGAGATGCTTCTGCCACCAATGGATACTGCTGATGGACCCTGGGCTGTGGAAACGAGGAGCCATGAGGGGACGCTTGCGAAAGCCAGAATGCTTCTACTGCTGCTGGACACACAAGACTGCACACATGGGCCTGTGATTACCCTTTTGTCATTGAACATGCTTCATGAGTTGGAAGGAGACTTATAACTGGTTTCAGAGGTATGGCCTAATATCAGACTTATGATCTTGAGTTGGATTGGATTGGAATGTTTTCTCAATGTTCCATTTCTCTTGTATATAAACCTTTCTCTTATATCCATATGTGTGTTTATGAATTTGTTTCTCTAGTCTACCATAATAATGCATACGGGATTTAATATATGAGAAAAGCATTGTAATTGCCAACAGACTTATTTTATTTGTTCATTAGTTTTATATTCTTTGTGATCAGAGGCCAAATTATTTCAATGTAGCGCACTTTCCATTATCTGTCTTGATCCAACTTTTCTCTTTTTTGACACAGTATGATTCCCACAGACAGAAATGCCTGTAGTCTTCATTGATTCTTTAGCTTTGCCTCCTTCTGTGCTTCAATATCACAAAGCCCACATTCTCAGTGTCAACCATATTTTGTCCATACGTTTAACTCTTCCTGGTCTGCCTCAGTTCATTTACCACCTGAACACATAAGAAGCATGATATAGAAAGGAAACACCTGGGCAAATAGAAACCAATTTGGACTCTAATCAACAATAATTAGTAATAACTATTTTTTATGATTAGGGATAACAGAATTAAAGGCCTACAGCAAATATAATGCAATTTATAAGGGAAGTTATTTGACTTAAATATGAGGTTGGCCCACTTTTTAAGCCGCAGAAACTGTTGTCAGGTTAAAATGTCAAGGTGTACAGGAATGAATAGAAGCAAACTATATAACTTCCAAAGTACTAAAGAGATAGCTTAAGAAGAAAGCAACAGGGAAATGGAATCTATCCCAAGAAAGATAAAAAATGAGAGAAGATAGATAGAAATATAAATAAGATGACAAGAATAAATTCAAGTAGATTGATCAGAAGAGTAAATACAAATTTCCAAACTTTTCTATCAGTCAAGAATTTTCAAAATACCTCATAAAGTAGTAAATATATTATTTTAAGGTATTCATCAGTCATATAAAGCAGAAGACACTGAAACTCAAAATTATTCAAATAAAGATGGTACACCAATTGAATCTGTGGGTGTGGGGGACCAATTCTTGTACTAGACAGGAAAACAGGGTTTTGAGCAGCTTTGAAATGTTTTAATATGGCTAATCAAGTATAAGTATATTCATGAACAGCAATCAAATTTCTTACTTTCCTTGGGAGCAGTGTGCTAAACATTGGGATGCTAATGGCACTTTTGGTTCAAGTGCATGGGTGTCTCCCTGAGAGAAAGGTAAGACTGTTTTCTCCCTTGAAGATGTACCGTCTCAGGGACACTATGTAGAGTGGTTATGAACCTGGACCAACTCAGGTGGCAAAGTTCGCTTTTAGGAATGAGGCACTGTGACCCTGCTCTACAGTGGTGGCTGACACGCATTCAAAATGGCACAGTGGATTGCCCAGTTTAAGTAGAGCACTGCCACCTCATTCCTACTCTGGTCAAAATCCCATTTTCAGGAGATTTAGTTTGTGCAACAAATACATTCCAAATACATGCCATAGATAATGCTTCCAGCTCTCTGAAACAACTTAATGGGTATTCTGTCAATTCCTTCAGCCTTGTTTTGAGCAAGTTTAACCTCTTTCTGCAGCACCGTTGCCTCCTGAAATGGTGGTCTATCAACTAGTTCTTTTTGTTACAGCAACTCTGTATGTTCTTTCCATCTTCTCTTGAAGATTCTTGACCCATTCAATCTTTTGCCTATGGAAACTTTCAAAATTGCTACTCAAGGCTTGAATGGTGTCTTGAGTACTTTCCTGTTCAGATAAGCTGAGATATATTAGAATGGATGAAGATCAATATCCTAGGCATTAGTGAGCTGAAATGGACTGATATTGGCTATTTTGAATCAGAAGATAACGTGATTGACTATGCCAGAAATGACCCAAATCTGAAGGAATGTAGTGGCACTCATTGTTGGAAAGGATCTTGTTAATTCCACCACGAAGTACAATGCTATTTGTGATCATACTATATCTATCAGCCTTCATGGAAATCCAATCAATGCAGCTATTATTCAACATTATACACCAACCATTAAACACCAACCACAAAAGCTAATGTTTTAAAAAAGGCTAATGATAAAGAATTTGAAGTGTCCAACCAATGATTTCAGTCAATAAAACTAATAAAACATGCAATCCAGAGGTACTGAGAGTTATTTGTGATTGGGATGCAACAGTTGGAAACAAGGAGGAACTGTAGTTGGAAAATGTGGACTTACTAATAAGAAAAGAAGATGGAGATTGCATGTCCAAACAAATGCCTTTTTTTCCAGCCATACAAAAGGACGTCCCCAGATGGGATCCACAGAAATCCAACTACATCTGTGGGAAAAGAAGATGACAAAGCTCAAAATAGGTAGCTGACACAGACCAGGTGCTGATTGTGGAATGGACCATTATTTGCTCATATGTAAATGCAGGATCAAGCTGAACAAAATGAAAACAAATTCATAAAAGTCAAAATAGGATCTTGCATCTATCTCACCTTCATTTTAAGAATAACTCAACAGCAGATTTGTTGTACTGAACACTAATTACAGAGATTTGATGAACTGTGAAGAAAGCAAAAGATCAATAAAAGGAAAGAAAAGATCAAAGTGGATGTCATAAGAGACTCTGGTCCCAACTCTACCTTGCACATCTGGATGGATTGGAGAAGGTACAATAGTGGAGAGGGGAGCTGGAGATATGGGGAAACCAGGATGGATAAGCCCCTTCAGGCCGGAGGTTAGATTGAAACTACTGGATGGGTGGAGAGAAGGTGGGGCAGAGAGACGGAACCAATGGCAAGGATCTACATATGACCTCCTGTCTGGAGGACAGGCATCAGGGGAGTGGGTTGAGGGAGATACAACAGAACGATAATAATTTATAAAGTATTGAGGATTGATGGGGGAGGGAGAGCAGGGAAAGAGGGGAGGGATTGGAAAAGCCGATACCAAGGGTTCTAGGGAGACTGATGACAGCAGCAGACATGCAAAGGTGCTTGGCACAATATGTTTATTTATGTATTGGAAAAACGATGTATGAGTCCCTAGTAAAATGATTTTTAATTAAAAAATTAAAAAAAGGGAATCTGAAACTTTCTCTTAATCATAGAGTAGCTAAAACAAATGGAAGAAATGAAAACATCAAAGAGCTGAATAGAAAATTTCACAGAGCAGCTCCAGATGATATAGCCGAATATTATAATGAAACATGTAAAGACCTAGAAATAGCAGGCCCAAAGGGAAGAATATGCTGTAATACATACTTCCTTACATTCTGTCTTCTAAGATTTCTCATAAGTCTCTTAGGAGAAGCTCCCCTCTAAAATGTGAAGTGAGTAGTCTTTATTGCTCTGAAAACAATGGTGGGGAGGGGGCATTGGCAGCAGCAAAAGCATCTGAGTCATCTATGGGGATCACCTTCACCCTCAACCCAGTAATAGAGGAAGCTAAAATCTGGGAGTTTCGTCAGTCCTATAATGTACTTGCTTTTCAACACGTTGGTCTTGTGTAAGTAAATTTGTCCAACCCAATGGATCTTTTGATCTGTCAAGTGCTGCTTCTATGAGCATTGATTGTGAATCCAAAGACGATGAAATGCTTGACAACTTCAACCTTTCCTCTGTTTCTCATGAGAGGCCAGTCTCTGGCTTGGGAATGTAGCGGGGCTGCAACAGTAAGAGAAAGACCCTTTACAAAATAGATGGACACCATGGCTGCAGCCATGAACTTACACATGAGGCCAATTGTGGAGAGGATGCAGGACAGGGAGGTGCTTTATTCTGCTGTACATAGGGACCCTGGGAGAGAGCCAACCTGATGGCACCGTGCAGCAGCACCAGTGCTGTTCTGGCTGCCTACATACCAGCAAACAGAGAATGCTGACCTATCAGGCTTCCTAGCTCTTCTACACACAGTTAGCATGTCAGAGTGTCAGCCCAACTCTTATCCACTGGCACTGCCAGAGTTCCTTATTCTAATTGTTCTACCCACTGCCATTGGCATATGATAGCCCTGTAATACTGTGGCGGTCATGTGCTTATGTTAATTTTATGATTGAAATGTAAGAGTGGAGTCTAGCCTGTTCATCTGGAGATAGCTATTGAGTAGCCAATGAGGCTTCTATGTGGGCATGGCTTTCTCCTGAGACTTCTGGGAAATACACGATATTTCCCTCGTGAAGACGAGAAGCTATCTTCCCCAGTTGTTGGGAGTTAGCCACAGAGAGAGGATGAATCACCAAAAAGACAAGATGGCAGCATCCAAGAAGCTGGAGGAGCCAGTGGTGAGATCACACAGCTTTGCCCTGATGGAGCCAGACCTCTGAAACTGGAACGGCATGCTGTTGATGGACCTTGAGCCCTGGAAGCGAGGAGCCATGGGGAGACCCTTGCCACCGCCAGGATTCTGCACCCACTGACCTGTGACTTTATGAGTCAGAAGGAGACTTTGTAGACTGATTTCGGGCATATGGGTTAATATCGGACTTATGACTTTGTACTGGACTGGATTGGGATGCTTTCTTAATGTCCTATTTCTCTTATATATAAAGCTTTTCCTTATATCTGTGTGTGCATTTATGAAACTTGTTCCTCTAGTCTACCTGGACTAACACAAAGACAGAGTAGAACTGACCCTTCCATTTTCTGAAGCTCTGACTCTTCATGAGCTCTTTTGTTCCCATCAGTGTAGCTGCTCGCTTTGAATTGCTTATCCTGCAGTTAGTAGTCCAACTTATGACCCTTCATGACTCCAGCACAACTTCTATTCCCTTCTCCGTTTTAGATTTCTTACTAATTCACCTACCTAGAAATTGTCCAGAAGAGCAACTTTATCCCTCCTCCAGCCAAAAAGACTCTTTCTACTGTTTTTCTTCCCTGAAGTTTGTACTGTACAATTTAAGTGTGTGTCTCTGCAGAAGGAGCTTGGGTGGCACTCTCAGATTCCATACATCCTATGGGCGGGACAAGGGGGTGGGATGGGGCAGTAGATGACTTGGTCTCAAATTGATGACAGTGGGTTTTGTGCAGGCACATAAATGCAACAACTCATTTGTCAATATTATTTTTTGCTAGTACCTTTGCAACACTTGTGAAAGGAGAAAACATATAAGGCCTTGAAAAAGATTCAACAATTAAGTCAAAAATTGGTAGCACACATATTTGAAAGATAATATGGCTTGTGGCCATTTCTGGTGTCAATTTGAGAATTAAAAATGTAGGGATAGAGTCAGGACTTTCAACCTTGATCTAGCCAATGAGAGCTCTTTGTGAACATAACGTTCTCCTGTGAGAATTCTGGGAAAACTGATATTTCCTTCTTGGAAGCAGAAGACACTCTCTCACTTCCTTGGAGAGTCAACTGACAAGGCTGACTTTCTCCGAGACCTCCCTTAGGAGGAATCACGTGGAGCTACCCTAGTGTTCTGAACTGGAAAAGCCACATAGATACAACCAGACCTCTGAAGCTGGAGAAGCCACAGAGGAACCCTGCCTTTGCTGAGATGCTTACTATTCCACTGACCCAAAGACTTTCTACCCAGTAGCCTGTGACTGTCCTGCATCTGGCTTCATTACATGTGTTTCATGATTCTGAAGAGGACTTCATAGATTGGTATTGGACATATGGGCTAATATCAGACTTATGGCCTTGGACTGGACTGGGTTAGTAAGCTTTCTTAATAAATGTACAATTACCCTTTATATAAAACTTTCTCTTATATACATAGGTATGCCTATGAATTTGTTTCTCTAGTCTTCCCAGACTAACACATGGCTAGACAATCAAAGCATCTTTCTAAATTATAGGAAACATTTTCGTCCAAGATAAGAAGCCAAAAGTGTAAAAATATGTAGTCATTCTGGAGAGACTACCTACCAAAATATACCGAAGGAACCAAAAGACTGCTAAGTTAGGGCTGGCTAAGATCAGCCTATGGTTTGTCAATTTGCTAACAGATCTCACAAGAATCAACATATAGTCAAATTGTTGGTGTGATTTATTATTTTGAACAGATATGGATCCCAATCAGCCAAAGTTTCTTCAGCACTGAGTTATGACCACAGGTGAACTATTGCCAGATTGAAGAGGCTCATTACATAGCCTCCATGCTCAGAGATTTTGTTCACTTAGGCTCCTGCTGCTTGGCAAGGATCCAAATCCCAAATATTCAGAAGGAAAGCAGCTTTTTAGCATAAGCCATATTACTTGGATAAGGAGTTTGGATGTGGTGAGCTGGTTTTACCAGTCATTGGTGAGAATTTTCCCCAAACCCACCTTTTAAACCCTTCTTCCAAAGGACAACAGTCAGGCCTATGATGTTAAATCAGTTGTTACTTAAAGGAAAAAATACATCACTTTAAATGCTTATATTAAACAAAAGAAATTATTCAACTAAAGAAATCAGAGTCATGTATCATAAAAATACATATAGAATCAATGTGGTGGGGGTTGGTGGGATAAAACTCCCCCTAAACAAAAACAAAACACTGCCTTTGCATCAATTATGGTTTCCGAGGCTTCATAAATCTTTATGGGAGCACAGATCCTCACGTTTCTTTTGTACATTGGCTGGCATATTTGAACCAGAGTCTTTGGTGATTAGCAACTACCTGACAGTGCCATGAAGACTCTTTTCCCTAGGACTTTGGAACCCAGTAAATCATTTGTCATTGATAAGAATTTGTCTCTCAGAGATCATGAAACATTCAGAGTTATTCCCTGAAAGAAGCAATATAATATAAATTAATAGCAAGACTTAATAAAATGAAGATTTTAAAAAAGAAACAAACCTTAGTGAAAATGAAATATTACTATAGACATGATGAAGAATGAGTTATCAGGTAGTAACAGGGTGGTATAAATGATTCCATATAAGCAAATTGATGTCATAGGCTAAAAGGATCTTACTTGACACTCCTATCGAGAGGTCTATATCTGATTCCCTGAGTGTGTGATGATCTGACCAATGGAATATGCAAAAATGATGGATAATGTGCCTCTTTCTACACTAACAATATAGAAGGCTGGCAGTTTCCATTTCCTGTTTTGGAATATTCAGGCCTGGCACCTTCATGCTATGTTGAAGGAGGAACTGTGCCCTGGTCCAAAGTCCCTGCTCAGTTCCCAGGAGACAGCTTACTGGCCAATGAGTGAGGCATCTTGGAAATGGATCTTTCAGTTAAGATACTCAACTGATGCCATGTGGAAGAGAAATAAGCCATCCTACTAAACCCTTGCCAGACTGTAGATTAGTGAGTATAATAAATTATTATTGTGTTAAGATATTAAGATTTTTTTACTTGTGAGATAATCATTTCAGGGTAGAACTATTTTAATGATTCTTGTATTTAAGACAGTAAAAATTTCTAGCATTAGTTCATTCTCTCCTGACTTTTCTCAAGAAATGGAAGGGTCAGACTTTTCTTCCCATCGTGCTTTTGACTAGGCAGCTGCAGAATAAAAGGATCTTAAATAAAAAGGTTTTTCCATTTCCTTCCCTTTCTTTCAAGCCATGCCATCAATATATCAGTCTGCTGTATGGGGAAAAAAAGTTGATAAAAACTACTTTTACGGGGCTGAGCCCTGGTGGCGTAGTGGTTGTGCGCACGACTGCGGTCCACTGGGATGGAGGTTCAATTCCAGCTCCACAGGAGCAAAGGGTGGGCCTCCTACTCCCACCACCAGAGGGCAGTGATGCCCAAAAAACAAAAAAAAACTACTTGTACAAGTATCTACTAGAATATAAGACAACAATGGAGAAGAGTATTTTCTAAAATTTGCCCTGAGCAAATTTAATGTACTATTCCTTCATGATCATTTATTTATTATTAGAGTAACTTGGTTTAATTTCAAGGATATAGATTATTGCCATAAAATAAAATTAAAGGATTTACTTGACTTGTGGCTTTTAGTTATTTAAAAATATATTTTTATTGGACGCTCTTACATTTCTTATCACAATCCACACATCCATCTTGTGTATCAAGCACATTAGTACATATGCTGTCATCATCATTTTCATAACATTCTCTTCCCCCTTGAACTCCTGGTACCAGATACCCATTTCTTTCCTCTTCCCTCTCCAAGTTATTAAGTTTTATGGTGGTTTACTACATAGCAGTTACAAAACAATTTTAAAAAGTGAAGACATTGACACATATAGAAAATATATACCTTCAGTAGTTATTCAAATTTTAGTAGAAATCTTGAACAGTCTCAATACTATTAAATAAATCAAATTACAAATTAAACTTTTACCATGAAGAACATATTAAATCATATGGGTTTGCATATGTCCTTAACAAACACCTATGGTCAGATTACTCATTGCATATATTAAACTCCAGAGAATAGGAATGGACTAATTTGCTACTTATTTTATTAAAACAGTATAATCTTGATACTAGATCAAGTACTTTATCAAAAATTTAAAAGTCTAAACCAATAATACTTGAAAAAATATTTGTAACTCATTAAAGAAGCATTAAATAACCAGAATCAAATTTAACTTTTCCAAGAAAAAAAGCCCAGTAATTTAACAGTAGAACATGCATAAGCACTTAATTGTATTCATGCAGAACCTTTACATAGATAAAGAAGCAATTATTAGAATGTATCAAGGTAATATTGCCTGTGCCAAAATCCAGAAAGGTGTGTATCAGGGTGGTATCATTTTACCATATTTATTAAATTTGTATGCTAAGCAAATAATCTGAGAAGCTAGACTATATGAAGAACAACATGGTATTTGGATTGAAGGAAGACTTATTAACAGCCTGTGATATGAAGATGACACAACCTTGCTTGCTATGATAGAATGATAACACCTACTTCTTTTAGGGGTCATAGAACAATTATAGTTTCAAATGTGAATTATTACAGGCAGTTCTGGAAATAATTCTGAAGTAGTCATTAAAATTGAAAACATATTTTCAACTAAAAATACTACACTATGGGACTCTCTATGAATAAAGCATGAGTACATGGAGACAAATGCAAATTTATATTCCTTGTGGGTGAGGGACAGGGTTATTCATAGAACTAAAAGGAGGGGATCAAATGAATATCCTTAAGGAGGAGGATAGCTGATTAAACTGTGGCACAATTGTATATTAGATTGTTGGTATCTCTATACAGTATCATTTTATGCAGCTCTCGACTATGAAAGAGTTGTGTCTATCCCCTGTAAAATGGAAGGAGTTCATCAGTGTACATGAAGAGATGCATGTGGAAGAGGAGAGGACATCAAGAGGAAGCAATCCAGCCCTGAGGGCATAGGGGTTGTCGCTGGGAGGCAGAAATCCTATAGTATTTCAGAAATACAGCAGCATATTAAGTTGACTATTCATTAAAGCCAGGAGACTCTGAAAATCTAGGAAGAAAAATCTTGAAAGTAAGAGAGGGATACAGTGGTCACTAGGGAGTGCGTTGAAGATCATTGGGCAGTCACATTAATACTTTATTATTGTTTACATAATAACGTGAAATACTATTTATCAATAAGATTGAGAAATATATTCTAAATCCGCACACCAGTCCTGTATGACTACAACCTAGCGGGGTGCATGGACTCCCTCATCTTTCCATATTCTGTGAGACTCTGGGGAACCTGGAAGTAGAGATAACTTCCCAATAGCTCAGCTAACAGCTCCTATCTTGGCTTGACATGCTTGCTCTTCCTAAAGTAATCCTGGAAAAATCAAGCTTCGCAAACGGAGTCCAATGACTTCTTTAGTGAGGCAGCAACTGGTATCCCCAGATTAAGGAGTTCACTCAGTCAGTTACTTCATTCCTGTGTGTTTCTCAGTGTCCATTGCTTTTTCTTTTGAAGCAGCAGTCACGATGACAATTTACTGAGTAGCTATTCTTTGCCAGATTCATTGCAAACACTGTCACTGATCTTGGCACAATGCTCTAGATCTGAATAAAGCTATTATCATTTCAAAGATGATCAAATAGTCCTCAACTTATAAATAAGTTCCCCAAGATTCAACTGCTGGGAAATAGTGCAGGAGAAATTCAAACTGGTTATGGTGCCTGTGTTATATTTGGAATATGTTTGTTTTTTTTCCTTATAAAGTAGTAGATCCCAGCCTGTCGGACTGTGAAGAATATTTTCTAACATCCTTTTTATTTCAAATTAAAATCGCAACTATTTATAGGTAGTCCCAATTACTGAGAAAATACATAATAAAAACAAACCACTATGAATTCAATACAATAAGAAACCTTTTAAAATTAATTTAAATGATATTATCTACAGAAAGTTGAGGAGCAGTGATATAAAGAAGCACATTTTCTCATCCATCAAAATGCCTGGGATGCATATGGATTTGAATATAGTTCAAGTCCTATCAATAATTTAGGGACTCCCTGGGGGCACACATTCCGCAACATATAATCACTGCTCTGAAAGTTGTCAGCATCTGTTCTCTCTGTGCTGGTGGAATGCCAATCTCCTGATAGCAATTTGTGCTAGCTGTCTCTTACCTGATTTATATTGATCTTTGACTTATTAATTAGTTCAATTCTCAACCTCCTTTTATACTTATTGCATGATCACAGAGGTTAAATGGCTTACTGAAGACTATCAAACAAAGCACTATTGGATCCCATTTCTTCCTTAATTCTTGATCCTTGAGTAACTGCTGAGAACCATTACCCTTGCAGGCGTCCCTTCACCTCTTGGCTTTGAAACAACCTTCACACTACTTTTTCTCACTTCCGTCTAGTCAGTGGCTTATTTCTATTTCATGCAATCAGAGCTTTAGCCATAAGAAGATGATCATCATCAACATAAGGCAATCCTCCACACCATGGACTGACCCAGTAATTACCACAAGGAAATCAGACATAGCAATTGTTGTGAGGATGGTAAAGGACTGGATAACCTTTTGCTTTCCTTTTTATAAGGTCAATGTGTGTCAGACCTGATTCAGTGATAGCCGGTAGAAGAAAGAAATGTTAAGAGAGCTCAAATCTGATGTTGGTTGAGATTTGACCAGGAATTATACTGTCTACCAGAGCTAGAATTCTAGCTTAAGTGTTGACTGCTGGCTCTTGGTGAGTTGACTTTTTGCGACTTTTACGTTTTTATGAGTAAAAGAAAATTAACTTAAAGACCTCCAAACCAAACTCCAAACCCACTGCCATTGTTTAATTATGACCCACAGTGACCCCTGTGGGTATCTGAAACTGTAAACTTAGTAGAGATCCCAGTCTTTCTCCGGTGGAGCTGGTGGTTTCGAACTGCTGACCATGTGGATAGCAGTCCAATGCATAAACAGTGAGTCACAAAACAAAATCTCAAACCCACTTATAAGCTACCTAACCTATGTCAAAGTGCACATCACCTATACCTTTTCATGAATGCGTTGTCCAAATTAAAATTTTATTATTCTGATTAGGTCCAAGAAGCCAAATTGGAAGTCAGCTGTAGTAAACTTATGAAAGTGATATCAAGTAGCTTAAGAAAGAAGAAAATGTTTTGAGACTGATTTTGGAAGCAATTGTCTAATATTGTTCAATGTTATTGAACTATCGTGGCAGTCATGCACTCTGGTGTCAATTTCATGACTGGAAATGTAGGGGTGGAGTCTAGCCTGTCAATCTGGAAATAGCCAATGAGACCTCTGTGTGGGCATAGCTTTCTTTGAGAATGCTGGGAAGTCTCGTGGAAATTTCCCCCTGGAGATGAGAGACTCACAGCTCTGTCCCTTGGAGATGCTCTACTGACAAGACACAAGACTCAGTCCTTGGGAGACATTGTAGCTGACAAGACAACATGGTAGCATGGTGATAAGTCCTGAGTCCTGGAAATTGGAGTAGCCGGAGGATAAGTCACATGGGGTGACCCTGATGGAACCAGACCTCTAAAGCTGAAAAATCCATGTAGAGATCCCTACCAGTGCTGAGATGATTTTACCACCACTGGATACACAAGACTTTGTTCTCTGATTGTCCTGGCATTGTTGCATATGCTTCGTGAGTCTGAAGAGGACTTATGGTTTGGTATTGGACATATAGGCTTATATTGGGCTTATGGACTTGGACTGAACTGAGTTGGGATGCTTTCTCAATGTTCCATCCCTGTTGTATATAACACTCTCCCTTATGTACGTATGTGTGTTTATGAATTTGTTTCTCTTGTCTACCCAATGAACACAGCTATGAAATGATATGATGTCTGTATTTGCTCCTAATAAAATGGTTTGGAAAGAAAATAATTATACTAAAAATGGATACAAAGAAGAAGAACATGTTCTAAAATCTGTTGTGATACTGATTGTGCAACTCTTCTTGATATGATTGAACTATTGAATTGTATAATATGTGGCAGCATTTGCAATAAACTGTAGAAGAAGGAGGAGGAGAAGGAGAAGAAACAGAACTACCTTCTTCAGAGACTTGGTTGTAAGATGGGAAATTGACAAAGAACAAAATCAATTGAATCAAAGTGAGACAGAAAATAAACCAAGCTAAGTGTGAACATTCAAGTAATCAGCTCCAAGGGATCATTCTAAAATGGAACTTAGATACAAAACCCTAGAATAAAAGGAAGCCAATATAGTGTGTTTATGGGAACCAGGACCAAATGCGTGGTCTGAGGGATGAGTAGGACTTTCAGAGTCCAGTGGATAAACAAGGATAGTAGGGCTTCAACTAGCTCCAGTGTTCTTGGCTGGATTATTTGTATTATGTATCATAGTCAAAAATTTTCTGGAAAATTTTCAGGGTGGCTACTCTAGATGTTGTCAAATTGAGTTTGCATACATCCACTTGCTGTGATAGCTGCTTTGATGGCTGAGTTCCATATTAAAATGTAAGTTTAGTGTCATTGTGAGTCAGAATCAACTCAGTGGCAGTTTGCTCTTTCTATGAGTAAATTGTGCTTTTCCCAGGAAGATTGAAACAGCTTCAAATTATTTAGGCTGTGACACACAGAAAGAAAGACATTTTCTATCTCTCCCCATGCATACCTCTCTGTAAATTTAAGTTTATATATGCACTGTGTATATATATGCAGTGCATGTCTGTCTATGCATGTATGTATCTATATCTATGTATAATAAAATCAGGAGTTTTAAAAATATTTATTATTTATTAAGCAAATATGTAAAATAACATATGTGGTGCTTTTAGGTGCCACTCAAATGGATTTTGATTCATAGTGTCACCATATATTTGATACTCTAATATAATAAAAACAACATAGGGGTTAGACTTGATGTCAAATTGCATCTTGTGAAAGTGTAGGGGTGGAATGCAGCATATCATTTAAGTCACAAACTGATGATGCCTTCTTGGGGACATGGATTATAGATAAAAGAGACAATGGGGAATTCTTTCTTTACCCCCTTCAACCTTTTTGCTTCCTGGCGTGTGATATCTGCCTCCAGGGGTATCCCCTGTGGACTACTGACCCTGGGAACCAATCAGAGCATTATCAGCACCCTGCCATGTTTCTCCTAACTTTAGATTATGTGACAACCTCAACTTTCTGAAGCCCACTTCATCTTTCTGCATCATAGGCCTTAGACTTAATAAGTGGGAAGAGACATCCTGTGCTAGAGTTGAATTGGGCAGGGATACTTCTTGATATACACCTACTTCTTGATATAAATTTATTTCCTATATGAGTTTCATTGGTTTTGTTTCTCTAGACAACCCAGTCTAATATCAACATATTGTCAAGTGTGAGGTGAGGCCACTCATAAGGCTACATTTAAGGATTCTAAATAAAATACATCCTCTCTTATTGTCAGGACTCACATAGTTTCCAAAGACCGGGTCCTTATGCAAAAATCAACATTAGAGTCTTTTTCTTCTAAGTTTCTTCTTTTTCTCCAAACCAAGAGAAAATCTCAAAGAAACACAAATGAGTCCCTGTAGGATATCTAAACTGCCATTTTGACACTCCAAGGAGCCCAGAATTCTTTGAGAAATGGTTAGTAAAATGCAAGTGCTGCCTTCTGAAAGACAGATCTAGATAGAGGTTATGTCGGGAAAAAATAGCTTTCCAGTTGAATAGTTTCGTTTCATAAAAGTCTCTGTGATTTCCTGGAAACATTTTTTTTACATAGTTTAAAATTAAAAAAAATACATTAAAATTTTTAAAAAATTAATGGCAATTAATTTTTATTTGTTGTTTGTTTTCTATAAGTATCTATTTTTATTTTTTAAAATCATTTTACTGGGGGATCGTAGAACTCATCACAATCCATCCATCCATCCATTGTGTGTCAAGCACATTTGTGCATTTCTTGCCTTATCATTCTCAAAACATTTGCTTTCTACTTGAGCCCTTGGTATCAACCCCTCATTTTCCCCCTCTTTCCCCCTCCCTCCTGCCCTCATGAACCCTTAATAATTTATAAATTATCATTATTTTGTCATATCTTACACTCTCTGATGTTTCACTTTACCCACTTTTCTGTTGTTCATCCCCCAGGGAGGAAGTTATATGTTATGCTGTGAAATCGATTCTCCCTTTCCAGCCCACCTTCCCTCCACGCTCCTAGCATTTGCCATTTATACCACATTTTCTACACAAAGAATTTGTGAACTGTTATCTTAATGCTCAATACAAAATCTTGTTGATCACTCACACAGAAAACTTTAACCAAATTTGCATTTAAAGCTCATATTTCTATTTTGATGCCTCTTTTTTAATAAATGCTGTAATTATAAATGATAAAAAGTATCATAAAAGAAACTTTACTGATCAGAAAACAAGTATTATAAAAATTATTGTATTTAACTTTTAGATAGATGCTTCATGACTGACAAGTTATGATTATAAATATTTGTTTTTATTCTCTGCTCTCACAAATAATCCAGTGATTTAATCACAATTAAGCATCTGAAAGAGATCTCCTTCCATAAATAATAAGCATAATGAATAGTCTTAGTGTATGCTAAGTATAGTATTGATGTATGCTGAGGGTTTTCAAAGCTCTCTGGGGAAGAATATGAGCCTTCACTTGTACAGTTTATGGTCATTAATATTCCACATAGATTTAAAGAAAATCAAGCACTGTATTTTGTTTCTACTATGGAACTATACATGCTGACATGACTAAAGTTTATCTTTCCTTATTCTGTCAACTTAGTTCTTATGTAAGGATGACATTGTCACACTTATCTGTAAAGATTTGTATTTAAGTCATTGGATGAACCTGCAGTAATTTCTTAGATGCCTTCATGTTTCTTCATCAGGTCTATTTATGTTGCTTAAATTAAAATGAAAAGTCTATTTGAAGGAACTTCATACACTTTTATTCCTGTTTTCATGCAAGATTCAAGTGTGTCTGTGATGGAACTGATGACTCACTGGACTGACATGTGACATTTGGGGAGCACTTCTGACATTTTCTTGCTTCTCTCCAATACTTCTTTGATGGCAAAATGCTTGATAATCTGTATTTGACAATATTTAAAAATATTTTCCCAAGGATTTATTAGATAAATTAAAATTCTGAAAAGTAAGTAATGGGAAAAGAGTGTAGAGGCATCTTAGTAAAAATATATGAATTATGAGAAATATTGAAATGTTGACATGTTGATTCTGATCCATATTGACCCTATACAGAGCTTCAGTAGTTGTGAACTTGAACAGGTTCAGAAGTCTAATCTCTCTCCTTCAGAGAGATGGGTAAGTGAGAACTGTTTATCTGTGGCTATCAGCCCAATGCTTACCCAACAGTGCCACTGTAAACATGTATGTATATCTAGTGCTTAATCTTTCATTACTTGTGTATTTTATTAGCTTAAATAAAGTACTTTAATCCACCCTTAATAGCTTCCAACATAACAGTTGCTCCCAGGAAATATACCAAATAAACTTATTCACTGCGACCACATGTATTCCAATGCATAGTGATCCCGTAGAAAAGGATCCAAGAGGAAAAGGTCGAACGACTACCCTGGGAGGATTTCTGAAACACAGAAGTAAAGCAGCTCATCTTTCCCTCTGTGAAATAACAGTATTTTTTATTGTTTTACAGTGCCTCAAAATCCTCTCCTAATTCATGTATATAACCTATTAATGATGAGTACAGGCATATGTGTGTCTTTAAATTTACTTCTTCATCTTGATTCAATTAATAAAATACTAAAATATATCATTATTACTCACAACCTACATAAATATATACTCTGGTGTTTGCATTTTGTTTCCAAATTATCTTATGGTATCTTTTTATGCCAATTCTTCAGCAATATTTTCTAAGCCATCTAGAATCTGATTCCAGTTTCTGGGATTACACTCTTTGCTAATGTACATATTTCCTTATATTTATTAAAAAGGCACTTATAGTATTCAATAATAACCTAAATATGCTTTCAAAACTGCTCATCAGTGAAGAGAGGTGGCAAAAAATATATAGGATCACAATAAAACCCAATTGATTTGGGGTCATGAAATACAACATTATATCCTACAAGATAATGGAATGTGTAGTGCATGGTATTGAAATGGTATTTCCAGTATATTCTAAATATTTTCGTTGCAAACTCTTATGTTGTCCTGGCATCTAAGTAACAATGTCACAGGACTGGCTTCTACACATATAACAATTAATGTTGCAAACTTCACACAAAAAGAAAAGTAGTTTATTTACAATATCTTTTGCAGAATGATTTTCAAGCTAAGTTGTGATAAATTGTTTGACATTTTTTTGCATATGTTGGAGACATATGTCTTAAAAGAATACTTAGCTGATATATGAGAGTTTGAGAGTGGTGTCTACAAATTTAAATACTAAGCTATATTTATTTCACTGAAAGTAGTTTACCAAAAGTTATCACTTAAAGATTATTAAATCTTCATATGTTGTTTAAGAGTTATATGATGAGTTGCTCTTTCCAGTGTTAACATATTTTGAGATGAAGGCAGCTAAAAATAGATCAAAGGAGGAACAGGTTCAAGTAAATCCAAAATATTTCCATTTTGGGGAGCCCAAACACTTTATTTCTTCCTTGGAAAGATAGTCAACATTCAGTTATTGATATCATGTCAACAGCAACATGTTACAAATGGCTTTCTATCACTGACATTTAATTTGCATTTTCAGTTTATGTGTTTAACCCCAAACGCTGTTTTTAAATAAGATAAAACACAATCTCTGTGAATTGAACTGTTTCCATTTTAGCCATTCATATTTGGTTATACCAAATACTAAATTCATGCCTAGCAAATTAAATGTTTTAATATTGTATAGTTTGCAAACAAAGCAGCATACGGAATTGACTGATGAAGAACACAGTAGTCACACATATCTTTTTCCTTTGGCTTTACTCTCTATGTTCTAAGATACTCTCTGAGCATGCAGGGTATGTTTTCTAACTACAGAACCTATGGGGGACCAGTCTCCCAGCAACCAAATGGATCCAAGGAGTGGTTCCATAAGTTAGGGGTAAATTAAAGAGAGGCCTGTCAAGATGCAACATGCAAGGGCTCACCTACATGACTTACATCATGACTTCAGGAGCCAGGTACAAACAGAGAGAGAGCACCCATAATGTAATGTCACATGCTTATATAATATAGAGTCTATATAATCTTGGATACACAGACCATTGTAAGAACATGCATAACAGGAAGGGGTATTAGAGGCAGACACATGACATGGGAAGGGAGGCACTAGAGGCATGCACATGAGAGGAAATAACAAAAATAACAAAGATGGACAGGCTAGAATCAAGATGGCAACCTTGGTCATTTGAGTTGACTTGACCTTTAGTGTCTTTGACTTCTTCTCCAGGGGAACAATCTATGTTGTTTATCAGAGGGAGTTGACCCTGTGTAGGATGGGAAGAGAATAGGGGTTGATTGCTTTTGAAAGCATATAGCCTTTAGGCAGATAGCCTTTAAATAGTTGACTTTCAGGCATATAGAGTAACAACATGTGCTTGAAAATAACACCTTAAAATGGCATATTATGGGGGACATAATGTATAATAACTTTTACCTAGAAGAATGTGAGTGGGACACATCTCCAACCCACAAACCTGAAGGTTTCCTCCACAGAAGCCCTGGCCACCCAGACTTCTTAAGTTATGAATGCTGTCCACATATACACTCTTCCTGGTTCTATTTCCCACAATTTTCTATATAAAAATAGTAATGCACGCTTTTAAGTGGTCATGGTGGTATCGCTTCTCGGCCTAAGATCAAGTATAAATGGTCATGGTGTTCTTTTGAGCCAATAGTCTTCATCATTAGAAGAAAAATTGTTCTACAAATTAGGATGTGTATTCATTAATTTGTGATCTACAAGTGCAACCATTTAATGTTCTAAGATTTCCATGTTCTATAGTATTATAGTACATACATATACATATATATAAACTACAGTAATGAATATGTGAAGAATTTGGTACTTATTCTGTTACACTCATATTACTATTAATAATTTCAGTAGTAACAATAGTAACACAATATATGAACATTTTAACTTTGAGTCAATAGTAATTGAGAGGTTGAAGTGGAGGTAGCAAGGCAAGGACAGAATTCATCAAAGCATGGCTTTTTATTTAGGAAAAAAGACTCCCAGGAAGGGAAGGGAGAACAAGGAAAGGGGCAGGAGTATTTGAGCTCCTGGCCTGTTCTGCAAGTGAGCAAGTAGGTTATGGAAGCCATGCTTGGTACTGGGGTGGTGGGACATATATAGGGTATGAGATAAAGGCATGTGGGCTGATAAAAGGGAGGGATGTTTCTGTATTTTCAGGTATGAAGAAGACTTATTAGCAAATCATCTTGGTTTGCAAACTTGCTTCCCAGAATGCTAGGGGTAGGGGTTAAGTCCTTTCTTTCCTGGGAGGATAAGCTCTGCGAAGAGACGCTAACCTTCCCAGAGAGATACACTCTGAAATGCCAGAGGCAGGGGTTGCAAAGTTTAGCAGGTTGTTCATCTCCTTTTTGTGAGGCTGGTGCAAGGGGCTGAAGCTCTGTGAAGAGAGTGCCGGCCAGGACCTGGTCCAAACAGTAATCACATAATGATTTCTATTCATTGGATTTTTAAAAAGATGTTAATTCTGGAATTGTTACTAACTGTCCTGGAGTCTGTTATGATTATAGTAACCTTATTGAGAAAGAAAGGAGCACTTTCTCATCATGAACCATCCCCCAAATTATTCTTATATTTGAGGCTATTATTGAAGCCACAGTGTCAGTTCATTTTGTCAAGGGCATATTTCTTTCACACTCTCTCTCTACTTTACCAAGTATGTTTACCTTTTCTAGGAACTGGTCTTTTCTGACAACATATCCAAAGTACATTAGACAAAGTCTTACAGTTGTTGCCTAAAGGCACCTACTGACTGTATTTATTCACAAACTGTCCTTTTAGTAGTCTATGGTACTTTCAATATTCCTTGAGGTTACCATAATTAAAATGCATCAATTCTTTGATTTCCCTCATTCCATGTCTAACTTTCATATTTTAAGAAGCAACTGAAAATGCCATAGCTTGGGTCAGGACAACCTTAGTCCTCAAAATGCCATCATTGCTTTTCAAATTTGTACAAAAGAGGTTTTGTACAGAAGATTTATCCAATGCGATGCATTGTTTTATCTCTTGACTACTGCTTTCATGAGCATCGATTCTGGACCCAAGTAAGATAAAATTGACAACTTCAATATTTTATCATGTTGCTACCTATTGATCCAGTTATGAGGATTTTGGTTTACTTTTCAGTGTGTTGCAATTTATGCTGAAGGCTAAAATCTTTAATCTTCATCAGCAAGTGTCAAGTCCTTCTGTCTTTCAGCAAGAAAGAGTGTGTCATCTGCAAACTGAAGGTTGTTAGCCTTCCTCTAATCCTGATGCCATATTCTTCTTCATATAGTACAGCCTCTCTGATGATTTTCTCAGCATAAAGACTGAATAATTATGGTGAGAAGATAGCCCTGGCACACACCTTTTCTGTTTTAAACCATGCCATATTCCTTTGTTCTGTTTACACAGCTCCCTCTTAATCCATGTACAAACTGTGTGTGAACACAATAAAGTGTTCTAGAATTCCCATTCTGCTCAAGGCTATCCATAGTCTGTTGTGATCCACACAGTCAAATGCCTTTGCATAGTCAATAAAAAAATGTCTTTCTGGTATTCTCTGATTTCAGCCAAGATTCATCTGACAGAAGCAGTGATAGCCCCTTCTGTTTAAGTTTTGAACTTCTATGAACAACCTGTCAATGCACTGCTCTATTTTGAAAGATTTTTTAGCAAAAATTTACTTATATGCTAAACTAATAATATTGTCCTATAATTAGTGTAGTCTTTTAAGTCTTCTTTCAGTCATTTAGGCGATTAACTGTCTTCCAATTTCTTGCATCGATAAGTGAGTACTTTCTGTGCCTGATTAGCTGGTTGAAACATGTCTATTGGTATTCCAACAATTTCTGGAGTTCTGTTTATGATAATGTTTTCAATGCAACTTGAACTTCTTCCTTCAGCATCAACAGTTCTTGCTCACATGTTACCTCCTGAAATGGTAGACCACTGTCCAATTCTTTTTGGATCCAAGCCAATGCTTCCTACATCATTAAATATTTTTCCCATAGAAAATCTTGAGATTGCAATTTGAGGCTTAAACTTTTCTTGAATTCTTTCAGTTTAAGATATGTTGAGCATCTTCTTTGATTTTTAAACTCTAGATGGTTGCACATTTCATTATGATATTATACTTTGTCTTTTCAAGCTGTCTGTTGAAATTTTCTATCCACCTCTTTGACTTCATTATTTCTTCCATTTTTCTTGTCAACAACCTACTACTTCTTCATAGTCTGTTATCATTCTGGAAGCTCTGCGGAAACCTGTTCACCTTGGGTGACCCTCCTGTTATTTTAAACACCAGTGACATCGTTTCCAGAATCACAGCACTCACAAGTCAGCATAATATATCAAACTGATAGATTACTAGTGTATAGAAAGGAATGATGTTCACGAAATCTGTTGACCAAGGAAACATTTGGATCTAAGTCTATTTGAATTAAACTCAAGACTGAGGAAATGGAAGAGTACAAATTGTTGAGTATAGTCCATTTTTAACCAAAAATGTAGCTAATAAATATGAGAAAAATGATTGGTAGGTGAAGGGAGATTTAGAATCAAAGAAAATAAATTACTATTTTTCAAAATATTAGGGATTAAATAGTATGTGTGAATAATAATGGGGATTTTTTGTTCAAAGAGGTATGTGTACATATGCTATACTAGACACATTTAATGTTTTATAATTAAATTCTTACCATTGGAAGGATAAGAAGACAGAGCATAAAGACTTTAAAAATCATTCAGAAACTGTTCTTATTTTTGTTTCATCATTTTATTTTCTTTACTTAGAAAATGGTCACTACATCAAAGGTAGTCAGTTAGTCACTTTGGCTTGCAATTTAGCCAGGACTCTTAACTCAGAATCTAAGTGACAAGCTGGCACCTTTAATCATTGACATTGCTACCTGTTTCACTTGGTTCTACCTATGCAACCTTGATTTATTGGTACTAGTCACTGCTTTTCTGGAGAGAATAGAGGAGAGGGCACACTTGTGCGTTATGACCAATCTCCCTGAGGATCCTTTTCCATTTCTGTATGTGACCTAGGACACTGTGTGGTACAATAAGTATTCAACATAATCAGGCATTTGTACATTAAAAATCCACTTGATTATGTAAGTTGCATTAACATTTATTATCCTACCAACTAAGTCATTCAATAAATTTAAATTTAAAATTGGTTCTAAATGGCAATCCGTGTCTGATTATAAAATAATACATGCTCATTATAAAAAATTTAGAAAACACATAAAAGTAGAGAGAAGGAAAGCAGTAACTAACCCTAATATCAAGGGACATCCACTTTTTATCCATTTGATGCATTTTATTTGCATATTAACTTATAAGTGCATAGTTTTGGAAGTCATCAAAATATTAGTCATAGCAATTATATTTCTTATACATACACATAGTGTATTTTCTTACTCAGACTTCCCAAGTAATCTGTGTTAGGCTGGGTTGACTAAAGAAACAAATACAATAGCAATCATATATGTGTAAGAGAAAACTTTATATCAGCAAGTTATTATATATCAAGCAAACATACCAGCCCAGTCCAGATCAAGTCCATAAGTCTGATACTAGTACATTAGCTTCACTTCAGACACACATAGCCAACATGTGAGCATGCAGAATGAATGAAGATTACAGGACAGTGGCTGCAAAGAATAGTGTATCCAATGGTGGGAGGTGCATCACAGAGCTCACAGAAACTGGGGTAAACCAGCCAAAAGTGAAGGAGAAAGAGAGGGGGGGGAGATATCCCAGGACCCTCACTATGAAAAAGTCATGCCCACAAGGAGGCACCATCAGTCTTTGACCTGATTGACAGGCTGATTTCACCAATGCACTTTTATATCTCACCAAGTTAACATAAAACTATGTAACTAACTACCACATAATCTATGAAAAATAATTGATGTTGCACTATTTTATACAGAGAATATGTCCTACTTCATCTGGAGGTACATCTAAGGTATGACAGATATAGTCTGTGACCTGGGTGCCCCTTGAAAACTAAGGCTCAGAAAAAGTGAGCCACTTTCTCAAGGTCACAAATGTTGCCCTATTAATGAGCTTTAATTCTCTCCTCTGATTTCAAGGGGTTCTAAATCTTTCTCCTCCAGGTTGATGAGTCTGTTTTGCTTTTAAGTGTTTGACACACACACACACACACACACTTTAACAATTCAACATTCTTCTTAAAAGGAGTCATTGATTGAGGCCCTTGACAATTCAGGGTTTTCCGCTGTCTTCTCCTCTGATGCACTCAAGAGTCTCAGCATCCTGCTTGGTAAACATGTAATTGCTTCATCGGCCCTTTGTACTTTTCCTCTCTTTCAATTCTCAAACTAAGAAAACAAATGTTGCTTGAATTCTCTATGTTTTCACTTTCACACAACCTTATATGACTTCTTGACATACTAGAGACTGAATAAAAATGATTGTGTAAAAGGTAAGTCCTTCAACATTTGGAGTCTAAATGTATGCTGCATGTTGGTTCTGTCTTGCTTACTTGGGATGTGTTTTGGAGGAATCAAATGCCGGAGAAAGACGTCATGCCTGGAATGATAGAGGGTCAGTGAGTCCTCAGTGAGAGATATTGACACAGAGGCTGCAACAATGAGATCAACACAGGATCTGCCTGGTAACATTTTACTCTGTTATACATAAAGTGGTTATGAGTTGATGCTGACTGGATGTCACCTAACAACAATACTGCCTTGCTGTCTTAAAGAAGCATTTATGAAAAATAACATGAAACAATGAAACTGGGTCCCTGTTCAAATAAACCATATATTTGACACCAAATATATGATAAACTTGCCATAATATCTGCTAGAAAATGTTAGCATTGTTAGTCTTCTACTTAACACATTATAGCACTACATGCAAGTGACAATGGCACCTTGCTTGCTTTCACTGACAAAAATTGGTCTATCATGTGATCAAAAGTGTTTTGATTTGTTTGGGTTTTTCTCTTTCTACAGTCAGCAATCAGCAGAGCAAGATCATGCAGCCTGCCTTGACCCAGGGAGGCGCTCTGATATGAAAGTGTTTGTTGTAATCTGCCGAATGAGTTCTCACAGCAGGTGAAGGAAACTGCAAGGGTTCAGAGAAACTGTGCAGTGGAGCCCGGGCCCATTTCAAGGGGCACCCGTCACAGGCTATATCTGTCATACCTTAGATGCACCTGCAGATGAGGTGGGCATCTTCTCTGTCCATGACCTTTTACAGGATTCTCCTGGGGGAACAATAGATCGTTGTTTGAAGGCAGAAGGCAGAAATAGAAGACTTGTTAGGCATACTTAGGGTATTTCATTCATTGTGTGGATAATACCACTGGCCAGTTTCTAGCAGCATCAATGGTTTTCATATAAGTGTCGTTAGGCGTATTTGATATGTGATTCCTACTGTGTTAAGAAGGGAAATAAGTACCCTGGTTTCATGTCAATATTATTTTTGCTAGGCAAGAGAGGATACTTTTTTGAGATACCCAGCTTTTTTTGTGGCCTGCCAAAGTTACTATTACCCTCATTTGTTCCAGTGACTTAAAAAAGCAAAACAGAACAAAAGAAAATTTCTATATTCAGTGTATCTCTTCAGAGTCAGTTTTATTTTTAATACTGTCATGCCTTTTTGTTGATCTCTTATAATGCTGCTGTGTTGGCATTAGCCTTTGCTATTTATGATTCCTGCATTTCCATTATGACTCGCACATGTTCTTTATTCAGGGCAGAAATATATTTGATCTGTCCTAAAAACCACACATATTTAAAACCTTATTCTTCTGTTCTTGTTTCTGCTTTTGCCTTTCATTCCTTGGTGACCAAAGTCAGATCAGGAAAGAGAGGAGGTTCCATCTTGTCTGGGTAGACAAGAGATACAAATCCATAGAAACTCGGATGTGTATAAGAGAGCGCTTTCACTAAAAAGTAATTGTACATTAAGAAAGAATCCCAACCCAGTCCAGACGAAGCCCATAAACCCAATATTAGCCCTTATATCCGAAACCAATCTATAAAATCCTCTTCAGACCAATGAAACACATGCGATGAGGCCAAATGCAGGACAGTCACAAGCCAATGGGTAAAAGACTTTGGATCCAATGGCTTGGTAGGCATCTCAGCACTGGCAGGGGACTCTATGAGGCTTCTCCAGCTTCAGAGGTCTGGTTGTATCAGGGTAGGTACATGTGGCTTCCTCCAGCTCAGAGCACTAGCAAAGTTCCATGAGTCTTGTCAGCTGCAATGTCTCCCAAGAAGAAACTAAGAGAGGTTCTGTCTCCTGCCTCCAAGTAGGAAATACCAGAGTTCCCAGGATTCTCAAGAGAAGGCCATGCCCACACAGAGGCCTCATTGACTATGACCTGATTGACTGACTAGATTCCACCTGTGGCAGTCCTGTGCTCGTGTGTCAATTTCATGATTGGGCATGTAGGGGCGAATTCTAGCCTGTCAATCTGGAGATAGCCAATGAGACCTCTGCGTGGGCATGAATTTCTCTGAGAATGCTGGGAAATTTTGTGGTATTTCCCACTGGAAGTGAAAGACTATAGATTTACTTTCGTGCTACTGACAAGATAAGATGGCAGTTAGACCCTGAGTCCTAGGGACTAGAAAAACCAGAGGAGAAGCCACGCGGGCTTACCTTGATGGAACCAGACCTCTGAAGCTGGAAAAGCCACAGAAAGATTCCTACCAGTGCTGAGATGCTTCTACCACCAATAGATACCTTTGATGGGCCCTGAGCCCTGGAAACGAGGAGCCATGGGGAGAACCCCGCCAGCAGCGGGATGCTTCTACTCCTGCTGGATACACAAGACTCTGCACCTACTGCCCTGTGATAATCCTGGTGTCATTTCACATGCTTCGTGACTCAAAAGGAGACTTCGTAGACTGGTATTGAACATATGCGCTAATATCAGACTTAACACCTTGGAATGGACAGGGTTGGGATACTTTCTCAATGTTCCTTTCATCTGATATATAATCAACCTTTCCCTTATATCCATATGTGTGTTTATGAATTTTTTCCTCTATTGTACCCAGACTAACACACAATCCCTTCAGTCTTAATCCCAAATTGATACCAGATTATGTAACTACCACAGATCTCATTTTTTTTCCATTAAAGTAACAGTGTGTCCTTCATTTCTCCTCTAGTTGCCAGAAGGGGAATGATCAATTTTGGAGAATGACCAAGCAACTATCACTTTGATGACCAACAAAATCTGTTTGCCCTGTATGTGAAAATATTAATGCAGGTTCAATCCTAATTTGTACATATCTTCTGATTATAGGGTTTGATTATCTCTACTAGGAGTAAACTATAGTCCTTTGATCAACTGAGCATAAATGCCAACATTCAAAATTTGGCTCCATTACTAGCTTGTGAGTTCATGTGCTTCTTTTGTATCAAACCCTTTCTTTTTCTCTTTGAGGTCTCTGAGTTCTCTCAGGCCTATGAGGTCTAATTTTGAAATGAAAATGCAAAATGATGCTGTTTCCTGCTATTGCTTGCTATCTCTCAAATATGAGCTATATTCTCATTATTTCTCATGCTCTCCAATGCTCAGATATGCATATTAAACCAGTGGTTCTGATGGGAGGGAAATTGTACTCCTAGGGGACATGTAGCAAAGTCTAAAGACAAATTTGCTTGCTTCACATGAGGTGTGGGTAGTAGCACTAACACTTGAAGAGTGGAGGCCAGTGATCTCCTAAATATCCTTTAATGTGTAGCACATCCCCCCATAAGGAAGATGTAACAATGATAAGGTTGAGCAACCTTGTGCTAAGTGAAGAATATTAATTGTCTGAAACACAAGATGCATTCAAATAGAATAAAATATTGTACAGCAGATAGAGCACAAAACATACAATATTGACTGATGGTGTACCAGGAGATACTAGAGTCAATATTGTATGTTTTATGATCAATCATTGAAGGGTGGGGAGAAAGAGCAGAGATATCTCATGGCAGAGAGATAGTATGATGGATTGATGTGGTAGCTGCATCAATGGGCTCCAACATAGGAACAGTTGTGATAATAGTATAGGAACAGGCAGTGTTTATTCCGTTGTACATGGAGTTGCTGTAAGTTGCACCTAACAACAACAGGACTTGAAAAATAATTGAAGAGTTTTTCTATAAATGAAGGAATTAATTGAAGAGTAAATTCTAGACTGAAGAAATGAATGAAGCAGAGGCCAGAAGGCAGAAACAGTGAGTTTAGAAAGTAAAAAAGCAGGAAGGGATGGAAGGGCAGCTATCGGAAAACATGCCATTAAGGTTTTCATATTATTTTTAAATACTGTTGAGTCTGCTTCAATTCAGTGAGCCTATATACAAGGAGCTGAAAAATTTTCAGATCCTATGTCATTCTCACTGGTGCTATGTGTGAGTCTGTTTTGTAGCCACTGTGCAAAAAAAATTTTTTTTTCTAACTATCTTCCTCTTTTTCACTGGCCCTCTACTTAATGAGGCATGCTCTCCTTTTCTTGAGATTGCTCTTCCTCATCACATGATCAAAACACATGAGGTAGGCTTGCCATCTGTTCTAAGGAATATTCTATGTGTACTTCTTCAAGAGAGATATTCTTCAGCAGTCAATGGCACTTTCAATAATCTCTAGCAACACTATTATTCAAACAGATCAGTTGTTCTGAGGTCTCCCTTATTTTCCAACTTTTTATGCCCACAACTTAAGCCAAACGCACCTTAGTGTTCAAAAATGGCACCTTCCTTCTTTATTACTTTAAAGAGATCACATGCAACAGATTTCCCCAATGCAATGCCATTTGATTTCTTGATTACTGTTTCCATAAGCCTTGATTATCAAACCAAGTAAGTTAAAATTCTTTTCAACTTCAAACTTTTCTTCATTTATCATGTTGTCTATTGACATTCTTGTGAGGATTTTGGTTTTCTTCACATTGGGTTGTGAAGAATGAGGACTGCAGTATTTGGTGTTCCAGGAAGAGCCTTTAAACCTTCATCTTCAGCAAGCAAGGTTGTGTCATCTGCCTGTCAGAAGTTGTTGATAAACCTTCCTCCAATGTTGACACTGAGTTCTTCTTGGATTATTTGCTCCAGATACAGATTGAATAATGCTAAATTGTGTGTATCTTTTTCCCCCTCATGAAAAAATTGCTTACTGGCAATCTACATGTAAGGTGAAGGGTGTGAATGAAAATGTTGTCGACTAGAGACATGAGATAAAAGACATTCAGTATTCCAACATTGCAGAGCACCAGTCTGGGTGCCTTGTTTGTGTTGGTTCACATTAAGGTGTACAATGCCCTAGGCAATTATTTCCATATCCTGGTATGAAACTTTGGAAATGGAGGGGGATTGTCCTGAAATGTCAGCTAATTGGAAGTCCACGATTATCATCTACGAGCATGGACATTTCCTTTCTGACCTTCCAATCCATAGGGTATTTGGGTAACATGCTCAACTCAATAGGTAAAACTGTCTAGATCAATTTCTTCCATGCAGTAAAGGCACTTACTATATGGAGGTGGTAAAACATACAATGCAGGTGCAGTTTGCCCTGCTGACTATACTATTTATTGAAAAGCTATGACTACAAATTAATTGAAATTAATTGAAAGCTATGACTACAAAAATCTGTTGGAAATCAGATCAAGTTGAGTCAGCTGCATCATGGAGGTGGGTGGGGGGGGGTGAGTGCACTAGTGACAAAGCTTTAACTGTGCAGGTAAGATTTACACCTGTGATCTTCTATACTACCCCCTACCTACCTCCTCCACCCCATATGCCACCCTCCCCATGAAACCTTTGTTTTACTTGTTTTCCCTATAGACTCAATGTCCCTGGTTTTCATCTCCCAACCAAAAGAAAAACAAATAACACAGCTTTAAGAGGGTGATCCCCAATGCAATGTACCTCTGAGATACACCATGATATGAGCAAGCATAAGCAAAATATAACATAATGTCACAGGACTGCCAGGATAATATGGATCTTCATATAGCATATAAGACATTGATGTAAGCAGACCTTGTTTGTCCACCAACCAACAGCACACCCCCTGTTGGTATAACTGCCTTCTGCTTCCTTCAACACCAATTCTTTTCCAACTTATGTCCTCAGCTTACAAGTGTATTTGAGGTAGAGTTCAGTTGATCCTGTGGAGTTCTTACATGGGGTCTTAGACATGCACCCCCTGGAGTTGCCTTGTGGCTTGAAGATCCAGGAGTCAGTATCCTGGCATTCCAGGGTCCTGGCCTGAGTCCCTGAGATACCTCCACATGTTCTGGTTCAACTTTGCCCACATGGTGCATGCCCCTGGATACCTCCCACCTCATATTCCCGAATGCATTTCTCTTTCCCCCATGTTAAGGTCAGCCTTCCCTTCCCACTCCTCAACAGACATGCACCTATATTCTCCCCAAAGTGACCATGTCCTCACCCATCTCCTGCATTGCTCCTCCCATGACTAAGCCTCATCCTTCTGACAGGGCCGGCTCCCTCTCTGGGGACATCACTGTTAAAACATACCCTGGATCACCTGTGCACTAATTACCCAACTAACTAACCCAACTAACACTCCCTCCTCATCTGACACAATACGTTTTCCAGAACCTAGTTGATTCTCCCCTAACCTAAAGAGCCACCTCCTTCTCCCTGCCCATTCCAGAAGACTGTGCACCACCTTCAGTTCAACCAAAATGTGACGCGAACAGCAGCCAAAGCCAGCACTTACAGTAAAAAAGTCTAGAGAAACAAAAATCGACTGCTGAAGATGATCAAAACCCAAGCTTACTCAGAAGCAGCAGCCCTTGAACCGCCATAGAACGAATGCATTAGTCTATTATCTAGGTTCATACAAGAATTAGGGGATCAATCCTGAAAAATAAATATTGAAAAAGTAGTGATATGAGGATTCTCACACCAAAGGGAAATCCAAGAGTTAAGGAATGATGTAGCAGAAATAGAGGAAAAGGTGAATGATCACAACAACAGTCTAGAAATGGAAAACTGAACTATTTTGAAGATAGCCAAGCAGAATTCAGCGAACAAGAGAAAGAACCAAGCACACATACAAAAAGGAATCTCAAGCAATGCCGATAGTGAGGAGTTCCAAGAAATGAAATAATACAAAAATTATTGGGGTGCATGAAGAGCAAGAAAATAATAAGCCTACGTAAAAGAGTAGGGAAGTTCTTGGAAGAAAATTCTCCCAATACTGCAAAAGAGGAGATGATAACCATTCAAAAGCAGAGATTAAAACAATTAGATTAAACTCCCAAGAAAACGCGTCAAAGCACAAATAGTCAAATTATCTTATTTTAAGGAAAAAGAAAGAAACATGAGAGCAACAAGAGAGAGAAAAATAGTCACATGCAAATGTAAACAGATAAAACTAAGCACAGATGTGTCCACAGAGACCATGCAGGAATCACCAAACTGTAGTAACATATTTCACAAGTATAAAGACAACAATATGTGCAATCTAAGAATCCTTTATCAAACAATGCTCTCCATCAAATTTGAAGGAGAAATAAAAGTTTTCTCAAGTAAGGAAACATTTAGGAAGTTTGAAAAAACAATACTAGCATTACAAAAAATAACTTGCAGGTTTTTTTTTTATGGGCAGAAAACCAACAACCACAGCACACAAACATTAAATCACCACAGGATGTAATACCACCTAGAAATCAGTGCACTGGAAACAGTACCCCAAACTTTACAGATACAAGGGAAGCGCAAAGACAAGAATAAACTACACACACACACACACACAACTCTATAAAGAAGAAGAAAGGAAAACATCAAACAAATAGTAAGAAATGACAGCAAATAATCTATTTTTAGTTTTAATTATACTGAAAGTTAATGGTTTAAACACACCTATAAAAGTTCACAGAGTAGCAGACTGCATTAGATTAAAAAAAATCCATCAATCTTCAACCTGCAAAGGAAACATCTCAAATGCACAGATGAAAATAGACTGAAAGTCAAAGGATGGCAGAAAAGTTACCAAGCTAATGGCAATCAAATAATAGTAGGTGTGACAATGCTAGTCTCTAACAAAATGAACCTCAACTGTCAACCTGGTACTGGATCCCTCTTCAACCAGCTGGTGCTAACTATCTGCACAGCCCAGACCTCCAGGGTAGGGAGCTGGCACTCAGATAGGAATTATCCTAAATGGAAACTCTATTCCCTGGGCAGCTACAGGTTCAGGCATCCAGGACCTTCAGAAAGCTGTACTGGCATCCATGGAATGCCCCTGAGAGATTGCTTTTCCTGGGCATATTCCCCACACTGGTGGGCTCTTGAAGGAGTCGGTGAGGGAAGAGGGCATGGATGACGTCAGGCATTGCTGCCCCACAGGGACGCAAAGTGTGGGTGGGTGCTATGAAAAGAGACCACATACCTGTACTCTCCATGGGAGAATTGACAAAAGAAGCCTGCTTTGGATTGCTGCAAGATCCAGTCTACCTTCCTGGCCCCTCAACTTGGCCACCGCACCTGTAAATCTTATAGTCACACAGTAAGTTCTTCGAATAGGTGATGCCACATCCATTGGCGCCATCTTCCTGGAAGTCCTCGTGATATCCTTTTCAGTAACTCTTTTGTGCAGGTCTCTGCAGAGTGTGTCTGTGATATTGTTTGACAAATTGATTTTATCATTGACCGTGTCTTCTAAAATTTTACTTGTGCCACCACCAGTTTCATCTTCTAAATTGTCTAAAAATAATATAGTCATTCTGATTTTCTAATGACTAATGCTTACGTTGTTTTTAGAACACAACTACTTTTATTTATTAGTAACTATATGTGTTAGTCTGGGTAGACTAGAGGAACAAATTTCATAGACACGCATATGGATATAAGGGTACGGTTTATATATAAGAGGAGTGGGACATTGAGAAAGCATCCTATCCCACTCCAATTCAAAGTCATAAGTCCGATATTAACTCATATGCCTGATAAAAGTCTATAAAGTCTCCTTCCGACTCATGAAGTCACAGGTCAGTGGGTGCAGACTCCTGGCACTGGCAGGGGTCTCCCTAGGGCTCCTTGCTTCCAGGGTTCAGGGTCCATCAACAGCATCCAGTGGTGGTAGAAACAACTCAGCACTGGCAAGTGTCTCCACATGGCTTCTCCAGCTTCAGAGGTCTGGTTCCATCAGGGTAAGGCTGTGTGGTTCTCCTCTAGCTCGTCCAGCTCCTCGGACAGTGCCATCTTGTCTTTTTTGTAGTTCATTGCCTCTGAGGCTAACTCCCAACAACTGGGGAGATAGCTTCTCATCTCCATGAGGGAAATATCGTGAGATTTACCAGATGTGTCAGGAGAAAGTCATGCCCACACAGAGGTCTCATTGCCTGCTCAATGGCTATCTCCCGATTACCAGGCTAGACTCCATCCCAACATCTTAATCATGAAATTAAAATAAGCACTTGACCACCACACTATAATTTACATATCTTTGAAGATAGTATAGAACTGGGTCTTCTTTTGCACTTTCAATCTGTAGACATTTGCTTTTTAATTTATATATATATATATATATATATATTGTTTTTGTTAAGCTCTGTTAAATAGAATCTACCCAATAACAGTCCCATGCTCAACAGAAAGAAACACTGCCCCATTCTGTGACATCCTCACAATTATTCCTATGGTTTAGCTTTTGGTGTAGTCACTGAATCAATTCATTTCATTGAAGATTTTCCTCTTTTTCACGGCCCTCCACTTTACCAAGCATGTTGTCTTTCTCCAGGGATTTGTCTCTCCTGACAGCATGCTCATGTAAGATGAAATTTCACCAATCTTGACTCTCAGGTACATTCTGGGCATTCTTTTTCCAAGATTGGTTTGTGTGATCTTTGGCACTCTGTGGTACTTTCAATATTCTCCTCATGCAGCGCAATTCAAATGCACTGATTATTGATATGAATATGAATAGCTAATATGAATATGAATAGCTTAAATGTACTATCTTGATAGTTTTTCCTATTTGTTCTATCACACTGTCACATATTTTGTTCTTTTTTATCTTTATTTAGAATAATTGAATATTTTAAATTCTCTTTTATCCCCTTTATTGGTATATTAATGAAGATTTACATTATATTGGTGTTTTGTTATTTTAACAATTGATTTAGGGTTTTTAGTTAGTATTTCATTTATCACAGTATGCCTTCAAATTATACTATGTTACTTTTCATATACTATCTCATTCACCCCATTGCCACTGACCTGATTCCTACTCATAGAACAGAGTAGAACTGCTCCTTTGAATTGCTGAATTGGAAAATCTTTATGAAAGCAGATAGGCTCATCTCTATCCAATGGAGTGGCTGCTGTGTTTGAACTGCCACCCTTGAGATTAGTGACTCAATACTTGTCATATAGCACCACCAGTTTTCATTTACAATACCATGCAATCTTTAAAATTGTACTTTTCAATTCTTTCCTCCTACACTTGGTGCTACTGTTGTCATATGTTTTATGTTGCATGTATCATACATATTATGATTCTTGTGTAAACAATTAGTAGCTTTCATTTCTAGTCTTTTGTGGATGAATCGATTCATATTTTCATTTGCTATCAATTTCTGCTGCTTGATTTGAACATGTTCCTTAAGATTTTTATGTACAGAATTTCTGGTAACAAATTCTTTCAGCTTTTATATGCCTGAAGAAATGCTTTATATTACCTACATTTTATTTATTTATTTATTTATTTATTTATTTATTTTTTGGGGTGTGGGGTGGGCATCACTGCTTTCCGGTGGTGGGAGTAGGAGACCCAGCCCCACTGCTGGAATTGAACCTCTGTCCCAGTGGGCCGCAGTCCCATGCACAACCACTATGCCACCGGGGCTCAGCCCTATTACCTACATTTTAAATACAGTTTTGCTGAATGTAAGATTCTAGATCAAAAATTCATTTGTTTTGCTTTCATCATCAGTATAAAAATGTTCACTATATTCTCATATGTATTTTTTCCAATAAGAAATGTCCTGTTATTCATGAAAATGAATATATATATAGCTATATATGTAAATATGCATGTGTGTATGCACACAAATATTTAGATATGTAATATACACATATGTACATGTAGCTATAAATGTATAACTTTACATAATGAGTTTCCTTTTCATCTCTGACACTCTTAGGTTTTCCAGAAGAATTTATTTTCAGCACTTTGATAATGATGCTTCTTGTTTTCTTCATGTTTCTTTGGTATGACCATCATAGGCTTCTTGGATCTGTTGATAAATACCCATCCTCAAAATTGAAAAAAAATCAGCCATTATATTTTATAGTGTTTTTATTTCCTTTTGGACATTCTAATTGAACACATTTTAGACTACTTGATGTTTCCAACAGCTGATTTTTGCTGTTTTGTGTGTGTGTTCAAATTTTTCCTAATATTATGTGTTGATGGCCACGTCTTTTCTTCTCCAAAGTCTACCTTGCAATTAACCCTGTACCAAATAATTTTTGCTTCAAACATTGTACATTTAATAATTTATAGAATTTTATTTATATCTTTAAAAATATTAATCATGACTCCAAATGAACTGAAGAAAAACCTCAGATTTCAAGTTGCAATATTGAAAATATTGGTAGAATCAATATTCTATATTCTATTGCAATTTTCTTTCACAAAATATTGCAATAGAATCAATATTAATGCTATAAGCCAAATATTGAAAATAAAGTATTGAAAATCACAGGAATCATTGAAGTAGTATCAATATTGATTCTGTAAGATGCATATTGAAAGACCCAGGAAACCTAAAGCCTGAAGAAATAAACAGTCCCTGTACCAAAATGAACTGGTTGATGTTTAACAATCTCATAAGATAGAGTACAATCAAGAACTGGATATATTGAAAAGAGCGGTTTAAGTTTCACTGAAAGCACAGGTGAAAAGCACGACTTCAGGAATTGACAGAAAACCAGCTGAGTTGCATTAATAAATAAATGCAATGCTGCAAGTGCTCACTTTCTATGCCAAGACATTTAGGACAGGAAGATATTTGTATTTGTGCCCATTCCATAGGTGATTCAACACAAAGTGGACATTATTGGCCACTCTCATTAATATCAAATGGGAGTACAGTTTTGCCACAGATCATTTAAAAATGACTATAGCAATAACTTAACAGAAAACTTTCACAATTTAAGCCAGATTCAGTAGAAGGCATGAACTAAGATGTATGAATATTGATATAAGACAGATTATGATGAAAAGCATAAAATACTAGAAAGATGTTTACCTGTGTTTTATTGATGATACAAAAATACTAGAATGTATGGATCGCAGCAAATTATGGATGTCTGAAGAACTAACGCAGAAGACATGTCTGACCTCCTCTAGCTGCACAAAAGAGAATCTGACTCCACACCAGCCCCAAACTGATGGCCAGCAGGCAGCAATCAGATTTCCATCAGTCTTTGCCATATTCTGACACCAGCTATCCCTCCCATGACACTTGACAGCCCTGCTAGATTTGATCGTTCATGGGGATGACTATACAGAACTCACAGAAAATATTTTATGAGGAAAAGGCAAAAATGTTCAGGATATAGTTATTTTGTTTTGAATGCCTCTTCTCATCTGTGTTGATAAGCATGCCTTTCTCTGGGTCTCATAGCCACATGGTTCTATGGCCTCTGCCTTGTTCCTCCCACGAGCCAGTAAGCCTCCCTGGGACACCCTGCCTCACTGTTCTGGTGCTGCTTTTCTCCTCTGTCCCCTCGTCTCAGTGGTAAGGCAGCTCTCTGTTGTTTCTTCCCCTTCAGGTAGGGAGATCCCACAGGCTCTGCTGGTGGTCACAGGGCTCTTGCTCTTCCTGCTTCCATGATAGTTCACTTATATATCAAGTCAAAGACAACACTGACCAACCCCTTCTTTTTGATGAGTTTTCTCACTTGGATGGCTTATAGTTTCTAACTCCATCAATTTGTTCTTCACACAACTGATGTCCCTAGCCCCACTCAATCACTTGATGAGAGTTACAAAGATGCCAATAGAAGAGTCACATTAAGTAATTAACTACCTCAATGGCATTGCAAAAAGGTGAAAACTTTAGAACATTTCATTGTGGACCTTGCACACAGACCAAGAACTGGCCATTACCTGAAACGAGGAGATACCAGGAGGTTTAAAATCAAAGTAGGTGTGTGCCAGGTTCATACCCTTTTCCTACAATTCTTCAGTCTGTATACTAAAGAACCACCTCCCAAACTGAGCTATATGAAAAGAACTGGGCATTGAGATTGGAAAAAAGACTCATTATAAAGATCCTGCAGTCTATCGATTATACAATCTTGCTTGATGACTAAAAAGGATTTAAAGCACCAACTGAGGAGCAAAGATTGCATTCTTAGTATGGGTTACACCTTAGCACAATGAAAACAAAAACCCTGACTTATGGGGCAAGAAACAACATGGTAATCAAAAAGAATGCACATGTCAAGGAGGGTATTGCACTTGGATTTGTAATCAATTACTATGGAAGCAACAGTTGAAACATCAAAAAATGTGTTGCATTGGGGAAATTTTCTGCACAACATCTTCTGAGAGGATAAAAAGCAAAGAATTTATTTTGAAGGCCAAGGTGTACCTGACCCTATCTTTGGTAGTTACAATCAATGCATATGAAAACTGGAAAGAAAATAAGGACGATGAAAGAAGAATCGATGACTTTGAATTATGGGGGTAGTGAAGAATTTTGCTTATAAAATAAATTTCCAGAAAAGTGAACAAATCTGTCTTGAAAGAGGGATAGCCAAAATGCTTCTTAGACATGAAGACAGTGGGACTTTATTTTGTGTGTGTGATAAGGCTTATTGTGCCAGTAAGACTTCCATAGGAACATATGGGTGGAGTTTAAACTGTCTCCGCTTGCTTGGAGGGCAAAAAGATAATTGGCTTACCCAGGCAGGCCCCCTTTTCTCTTTCTCCCTCGTTATCAAACCAGCGTACTGCTGTTTGAACTATTTCTTTATCACCACAACCAGGTGCTGTATTACCTGTGGAGCCAATCTATGAATCGTATCACTCCTTTGAGACCTGCTTCATCACATTACTGGTGGATGCTATTGATGTGGTACATCGCTGGAGCTGTAGACCCCATCAGAACCTGCTTTGATACTGACTGTTGCTGTCCCACTTCACTGCTTGCTGCCTGCAGGCCCATTCCACCCATCTTACCTGAGGTTAAACTGTTGTATGCTTTCTTGAACATGGACTTACAGCCCATGTGAGCTGATGGACCATCAGTATATTAACTGTTCCAACAAAGTGGGTTCACCTGAGTCCTCTGTACTGTTGTGTGGACTAATTAGCTGTTACAGTCCTTATTGCCATGAAACTGTGTGTATGTGTGTGTATATGTTCTGGATTGTTTCTCTAGAGAACTCTGACAGTCTCCCATACTTTGGACAAGCTCTCCTTAGTAACAAGTGAAGTAGAATGTGGAACTAAAGATGAAACCCCAAATGAGATGAACTTAACATAGTGGATACAACAGTGGGTCTAAACAGCAACAGTTGTGAGCATGACACAAGACTGGGCAGTGCTTTATTCTGCTGTATATAGGAAGTGCATGAACAAACTAACTATACAGCAACCTAACAACCACAACATGCCTCCACTAGACTTTTAAGCTCATGAAATGCCATTATAATCATTATTTCAATACTTTCTATATTCACATACATATCATTTCTATATGATATATGTCAGTTTTTCATTCACTATTCTATTTTATATAGGTTATAGTTTCCTGCTTTTTATATGCTTTATGCATTTTAATCTATAGGCGATCACTGTGAATTTTAGATCATTGATTATAGTACAATGAATGTTTTCAGTTTTGCTGGTGGGAGCAAAGTGATCAGTTACCCTATTCTTCCTAATATTTTGGATATTGCTTTCCCCTATCTCATGTAGTTTATTCAAAATATACGTAAGGATTCTGCTGAGTATCTCTTTATATTAATGGTAAACAAAAACTCAAATTCCTATGATTTTTCTGGGGATATTTAAGAGTTTCTTGTATGCCATGATTGTAGGTGATTTGATTATCAGGATAAAGGATCTCAGGTGCTTCTCCAGGTGCACTTGCATTCACTAATTAATTTATATTGGAATGAAAGATTTCATGGGATAAGAATAAAAGACTTAGATCTGACCAGCAATGAGGTTCAAGAATATGGTCACATATCAACTGACTGCTCTAACTCTAATGGAAACCTCCTCAGGAGAGGAACGTAGCATCCTGGGTGGAGATTTCACAACAAAAGGGGAGACTCACATAGGAAGGCAGATGGAGTGGACTGAGGAAGCTAGAGGGTATTGGTTTTAAGATGTCGAGGTGGCTGATACCAAAATTCTCAATACACAGCAATGTGTATGAGACAAAGAAGGAGCAGATTTGTGATAAATTAGGCATAGGCAAATATAAATTGAAGAAAAAAATCAGCTGAGCCCAGGCAACTTGGCTGGTGGCACTTTCGAAAGGAAGACAAAAGCGAGCATAACCTCTGGGTCTGGTGACATTACTGTGGTCAGTAAGGAGCTTGATTAAGTGGCACTTCCTGTCAAATGAACTCAGAAGTGGTAAGAGTTTCAGCAAGGATAGTGGCACTGCTGATAACACGACACCTCAACAGATCCAATCCCTGTGGTGGTATGGTAGTGATGGTAAATAGTGCTGTGTGTACAGTGATAGTGTCAATGGAGCCAAAAATGAAGGCCATGAGGTGCCCAGAAGAGTAGCAGCACCATACAGCTAGATATCAGTTGCATCTCTTGTCAAGGATTTTGTGCTCTTGAATGTCTTCTAACTTCCGGGTTTCAAACCCATGGTTTGACTAGGATGAAAGAATTATTGGCAAGTGCTAACATTTTTTTTTATTTATGTGACACAGTTTCAGAGTTTACATCAATAGTTAAGCATAATACAGAAAATTGTGTCATTTTACTTCTAAAAGGAATGCTAAAGATTTCTGACCTCTCAGTTATGGCTTTGAAGTTGAGAGTAATTGGGTTGAGAGTGGTAGAAAACGGTGGTGCTTATATTATATGGCCTATACAGGGACACAACCACACTCAAAGTCTGTCAAGTAATATGCATAGACACATCTTACTATGTGGGGGATTTTCAGAAGTTTTGAGGTTTAGAGAACTTCTGCACTTCCATCAACCAAAGTGCTCTGGAGTCATTCAGATTCTAATGCAAGCATTAATACCAATTCATCTGTTTTTGTTGTCCAGAGAAAATGAGATAATCTATACAATTTAATATGTATATAAATAATTTGATAAATTAGATAAATTCTGATTCAGAACTGTTATGTCCTAGCATTCTGGATGTACCACAAAAGATTAATTTTAGTCACTATCTGTGAGCAACACTTAAAATTTCATAGAAGGAACCAGATAAGGACTAAGTGTCTATAATAAAATGTAGCATCCTGGTGGTGTAGTGGTTAGTCTGATTACTGGAGGTTTAGCTGTTATAAGCCAGCTGTTGATCCTTGAGGGATCAGAGGCAGGGAGATGAGATTTCTTCTTGCCTGAAACCTTTGCACTCTCAGAAACCCACAGAAGTAGTCCTGCCCTATCCATACAAGGTTGTCATGAGATAACACTGACTGGATGGCAATGTCTTAGGTTTGTGTTTTATGTGAAAGCGTTTAGCCAGATCCTTGGGATTTGGGTTTTCAACATGGGATAATTCTTCCACTCAAGATGCTCCTAGTTAGTGGTTAATGGAATGTCAGCTCTTCAAAGCTCCAAGGATAAAGTGGATCGATCCATGTGCTTCACTCTAGACTAGTTTTGGAAAGAGAGGGGATTGGAGCCAGCACATTAAGAGTAGATTGCATTTTTAATTGTACATGGGAGGAAATGAAGGGGTCTTAGTGAGAGAAAACATGAAGTTATGAAATGGAAAAGTCAAATTACTTTTCAGGTTGAAAGAATTACTAGGTATGGGTAAGGGAGTTATTATAAAGGCATTTAGAAAAGTAGACTGAGGAATACGGTCCTGACAATTAACAATTCAGTGGAATAAAGAGTCATTTAGTGTTTTTGAGCAGAAAAATAACATGAATATCAGTCTGCATTTCCCCCCTAGTTTTCAAAGGCTAGACCTATTTAACTTCTTTTCTGAAAATTAAAATGTGCCTGAATTTTCATGCACAGCAGAGAGCAAATAATACTTAAACAGCTTCCTGGACTTGTGATTGTCAGAGTACAGTTGTGTTTCATGGCTGATTCTTCAAAAACAGAATTCTAGGCCTCTCCACTGAAGCTCCTCTTGCTGAGTGTGAACTATGAGCCTTTGTCTAGCACAGTGGTTCTCAACCTTCCTAATGCTGTGGCCCTTTAATATAGGTCCTCATGTTGTGGTGACCCCCCCCAACCATAAAATCATTTTTATTGTTGCTCCATAGCTCTAATATGTTACTATGAATTGTAATGTAAATATCTGACATGCAGGATATATTTTCTTTGCTACAATTTGAGCATGATCGAAGCATAGTTATTAATCACAAAATAATGTGCAATTATATATTGTGAAATTTTTGTTTCACAATTTTTTGTGAAATTTTGTCTTGAAACTGGGTGTAGCATGGGTAACTGGATTAATATAGCAACAGTAACGGTAAACTATGTTGCTACATTTGGGGACAGTATGTGTGGAAAGGTCAACCTCAGTGGGAAGGATGAGATAGCTTCTTTCCCACCATATCTGTAATTCTCCACACAGTCTTTGTCAGAGCACAAGAATCATCTTCTGCGCCAAGTCTACTTTTGTATTTAGACTTGATAACCAACAAGCTGAAAAACCCTGTCTCACAAAGATATGTTGTTGGAAATGGAAGAAAAAGGCACAACATAGTCTCAGATAGAACAGGATATGACTGCAAACACTTGATCCTGAATTTTATCACTGACATTTTAGAGAAATCTGTGTTGACTACATCACTGTTAATAAGTTCAATGAACTCCTCTTGTACTGTCTCAAAAACATCGTCAACTTTGACTATGGATGGACTTCTGGCCAGAGCAGATGGGCTGTAGATAAGGAAAGTATGATGAAATTTTTTCTGCGAGCACATGGAAGTGTCTTTTCACAGAAATTATCATCGCAATCCTTTTTGTCTGGTTCAATGTCATGTTCCTCAAATAAGTTAGGCAACATGTAAATTTTACTTTTATCCTTATTTTTTTTTAACCAAAGCTGAAGCTTCATTTGAAAAATCAGATCTTTTCAGACAAATCAAGGCATGTCCATCTGGTCTTGAAGTAATATAACTCATGCAAGAAGTCAACCAAGTAAGTTATTTTCTGCAGTTCACTTTTATCTCTAAAAAGTGCTTTGAACTGTGGTCTTGCTTTCTGACTAAAAAGCACTTTAGTTCATCACAAAACTCAAAGACACATTTTAAAACCTTTTTTTCCTCTTGACAACCATCTCACTTCAGTGTGAAATAGCAGAGCATTATGTGGAGCATCCAACTCGTTGCACAGTTGTGAAAACAGTTGACTGTTTAAATTGCTCATCTTTACAAAATTGACAGAACTTATGAAGATTTTCATTACTTTTTGTAACTCATATGATAGTGCCTTCACTGCCAATATTTGCCAATGAATCATATAGTGCATTCTGATGACTTTTGATGACTCATTAAGTATCAAAGGTTGATTTCCAGATCAACATCCCAGCATGGTTGGAGCAACATATGTGCAAACACCACAAACCCTTTCACAAGAGATCTTATGGTCTTTCAGAAATGAACCGATTGTGTCAGATACATTCCGTGGAGTAGTTTTCATTTGAAAAGATTTGCAAATAAGAAACTCATCTTTAAAATTGTGATCGCTAATATACCTAATGTAAACCAATAACTGAATAGTTTGCAGGGTTTGCAGCGTTTGTAGATGCGTCAGGTCAGATGGTAAATATTGGAAGTGGAGCAGATTTAATTTCCTGAATGACATGATCAAGGATATCAGCAGACATGCCATCTATGCTTCTGCAGACGGTATCATTAGATAAGAAAATTGCTCTCAATTTCATAACAAATTCGTCTCTGACCTTCCTTAACCTGAACAATGCTAAGGTCATTTACTATTGCCACTGGCAATAGTAAACTCTCAGCAATGGCGTGTGATTTCATAGTTCTGGCAATTCTAAGTGCTACTAGATATGAAGGTTCAATGGCTGTTAGGTTTTGTTTGTGATACTTGACACCAGTGTCAAGTCTAGCCTTCTTGAGGCCATCAGCTTTGCTCTAAAATACCTGGCATCCTTGCTGGAAAAGCTCAGATTCTTGCTATCAAAATTTAGTTTGTTCAGCTTCATAGATTTGGCTGATAGCGCTTCATAACAAATAACACCTTGCGGTTTCTCAACTCCTCGTGCAATTTTTGAATTAAAACTATACTGTAAACAAGCCTCACTATATTTTGTTTTCTTAATGTTCTGTACAGAAATTGTCAAGTGATGGTTTGCTAATGAAAATACTATATAAAATGATATAATATAATATAAATAATATAAATATAAAATATAAAATAAATATAATATAAAAATAATACATGACATTGTTCAGTCAATACAGTTCATTAAAGTTTCCTATGATCTACCATTCTGTGTTATTCTATTTATGTACCTGCTACTATCATAAGGGGGAAGTATTCACATCAACCACAACTGAATAAAAAAGGATCCAGTTTAAGTTCTGTATATATATATATATATATATATATATATTCACTGTAGTTGATTTTATAGTACATGATTTTGCATTTATCCAGTAATTATAATACATGAAAGTGTCATTTTACCTCTAATACTGCTGCTTTCAACACAGTAGATGCTTTTAACAGAATTGCTGCTTTCAATACAGAAGCTGCTTTCTACACAGTAACTGCTCTGCATACAAGTGTGACCGGTCCACATAAGCACATTATGGTGCCAACTCTGACAGTATACACCTGTATTTGTATGCGGTGAATGTGATGGGGATGGCATGATGATGTCATTACACTGGGTACTTGTGTGTGGGTGTATCTGCATGTGGGCAGACATGCCTGGAAATGGACAGAGGAGCAGTGTCTCAGTTCCTAAGACCATCAGAAACAAGTGGTTTCTGATGGTCTTAGGCAACTTCTGTGAAAGAATTGTTCCACCCCCCCAAAGGGGTCACGACCCTCAGGTTGAGAACCGCTGGTCGAGCAGGTGAGAGTCAGATTCCTTTGTACCATGCTGGAAGCAAACTTATTGTTCTTTGGAACTCTTGTGTTGTCTCAGACCTAGTCACCCCAAAATAGAACATTCCCTGATCTTGTGTAATCCTCACAATTGTTGTTACATTTAAACTGTTATTGCAGTCTCTGTCAAGGTAGCTCCTTGAAGGTTTCCCTCTAGTTTACTTAGCCTTTACTTTGCCAAGAATAATGTCCTTTTCCTGGAACTGATCTCTCATGGACTGTCTCATGTTCCAAAGAGTCTGATGCAGAGTCTCATTATCCTCACTTCTAAGGAGCATTCTGACAGTACTTCTTCCAAGACAGATTTATTGTTCTTCAGACAGTCTGTGGTAATTTTGGTATTCCTCAAGATGAATAGCCTTCATATGAATATGAAGTGATTATACTAGGAATTGAGTTAGTTATATGTTAGACCTGAATAATGACAACTTTCCTTCTTAAAAGGGTCTTTTTGCTGAAGATTTGCCTGATGAATTATATTCTTTCAGTTTTCTTTCTTTTAAAACCACAACTTCTATGAGTATTGATCATGGATTGAAATAAAATGAAATCATGACAAGTTCAAACTTTTTCCTGTCCCAGTTGAGAAAGTTTCATCTTCTTTACATTGAGTTGTAATTCACACTGAATGCTGTCTTTGATATTCATCCACAAGTGCCTCGAGTCCTCTCTCATTTCACCAAGAAGAATTTTGTCATTGGCACATTGCAGGATGTTCTCTTTCCTCTTATAAAAAAAACATCATGGATTCCTGATATAGTACAGTTTCTTGAATTATTATCTAAGCAAACCAATTAAGTATGGAAAAAGATACAACCCTGGCACATACCATTTAGATTTTAACATTTCTTTGTTGACTCAAAAAACAAACTCTTGGTCTAGTAGAGATTTCTAAAGAGAATCATTATGTGTTCTGGAATTCCCATTCTTCTCAGTGTTATTCTTAGTTTGTTATAATTTCCACAGTCAAATGTCTTTGCATAGTCAACAAAAGACAAGGAAACAGCTTTTTCTTATTATCTGCTTTCAGCCAAGATTTATCTGCTATTGGCAATGATAACTCTCATGTCACATTCTTTTTCATTCCCATTTCGATTTCTGGTAGTTTCCTGTCAATATACAGCTGCAAATGTTTTAAAATTACCTACAGTAAAATTGTACTTACATGTGACATTAGTATTTTTATAAATCCTTTGTATCTTCTGAGCACATACTTCACTTTTAATCTTTGTATATTTCTTTATACTTTAATTTCTTGAATTTCCCTTTGAAATGTTTTGTTTCCTCTTTAAATTCATCATCCCTTTCATTTGCTTGAATTGCTCTACTATCAAGAGCAAGTTTCAGAGTCTTTTCTGACATCTACTTTGACCTTTTATTTCTTTCTTGTCTTTTGTTTTCTTTATATATGAAGTTCTAGATGTCAGGTCTTTTGTCATAGGTGCTCAATGAGCTGAATATGGTATTGAATGCTTTAGAAATTCAAGTGGGATGCACTCAAGTTTGTATTTTGGCTCTCACACACCTGTCCTGATTTTCTTCAACTTGAACTTGAACATGCTTATGAGTAATTGATGATCTGATCCACAACTCTGGCTTCATTTGGGTTGATGATCTTGAGCTCCTCCATTGTTTCTTACAACAGGTTTAGTCAATTAGATTCCTGTATATCCAATCCTAAGTCCATGCATGTCTTATGTAGTTATAAAAGGTATTTGGAAGGAAGAATCCACTGGCCCAGCAAAATTCTATCATGTAATCTCCTTCCTTTTCAATCACCAAGACCATGTTTTCCAAGTACCTTCTATTTTGTTTCCAATGTGTGCATTTCTATAACCAATGATTATTGGTGAAGTGCAACTTCAAGTTGTATAAGTTTCAGAGAGAAAGTGTTGCCAGAATTCTTCATTTTTATTCATCATCAGTTTTAGTGGATGCTATCAAAATCTGATTAACAGATGTGTTATCTGGATTTCCATGTATGGGCATAGTTATTATCTAAATCTTAAAATGTTTTTTGATGATGAATGTGATGCCATTCCTCTAGAATTTGCCATCGCTCATAGCAAATCATATGATAGTCTAAATGAAAAATTTTAATGGCAGTCCATTTCAACTCAATAAAACCTATGGTATAAATCTTTATTTCACTTTTGACAACTTTAAATTTTCCTAGATACATCCTTGATACATTCCATGTTATGATTATTCACACCTGTTTGTCATTGTTTAGTTTCAGAATGAATAGTGACCGATTAGTAAAAGGAAGTCCTGACAGCTTTAGCTCATCCACATCATTATGGTGGATTACAGACATGTTTTAAATGCATTCCAACTGGAGAAACTTAGCTTTGCTTTGACACTGTATCTGACAAAACTTTGCTTCTACTCATAAGATTTTCTTAGATTCTTAGATTCTCAAAAGAGAATCGTTTATTCGTTCTTCATTGTCTGTTTTGATCTGGAATCCTCCATGAAACCTGTGATATTTCAGGTACTGGAAATTCTGATGGCATTGCTTCTAAGATCACAAGCTATCACAATGTGATAAATAGAGAGAATTTTTGGAATTACCAATCATTTACATTTTTTATTTCTAATGTCTCAGATTCATAACATGATTATGTGCTATAAACCTTCAGTGCTATCTATAGCCCAGCTCCTGAATAGACAGGCCATGTTGACTAAGAGTTTTCATATATTGTGATTTTTTTGAATGTCTGTGGTATTATATCTTGCTTTTGGTGATGAATCTCATACTAGGTCATAGTTTTTTGTTTAATCTCTCACCCCCACCATCTGATCTGTTAAATACAAAAGAAAAGGAAAAAATATTAATTTGGGAGTAGTGTAACAGATGAATTGCGATCCAAGTGTCTGTGTGGAAGCAGCACCAAAGTCTAAATGGGAGGTAATAAAAATTGAACAAGATAACCTTCAGGAGAAGAAAGAGAGGAGGAAGGATAAGCCAGGTAAAGAGTGTCACAGAAACCATATTTACTAATTCTGAACTAATTTCTTTAAGGAGAACATTTTTGATTGAGAGTCATTTAGGTTTGGGTAACAAGGTTTAGGGAATTGTTCTGAAGAAATCACAAATGGCTTGAGTTTCATACTTGAGTGACTCGTGGAAGAGTGATGTGAGCAACCAAGCCAGGAGTCCATTCAACCGGAATTTCTCATCTCAGAAAAGATCATTTTGAGAGCCAAGTAATAGAGCAGTTGGAGTTAGGGAATGAACTATCCTCTGCTCGAATGAAAAACCAGAGATATTGGGTTGGCACATGATGAACTTAGACGCATTCAAGAAGGATAGTAAAATAAAGTAATGTAAGACTATATGTGTGTGTGTGTTTGTGTGTGTGTGTGTGTTTGTGTGTGTAGACTGGGTAACATCTACACGTTTATTTCAGAATCTTAGATTTTGATGTCATATTTAAAGTCACTGAAGTAAAATAGATAATATGTGTGTGTGTGAGGGGGGACAACCTGCATTTAGTCATGTATATGTTAGAAAGAGAAATGTTTGTGATCAATGGAAAGGATGGTTGTGTGAGAAAAGAAGATGATGAGAAGAGGAACAATTAAAATTAACCTTTAGACCCAGAACAAAATAATGCCCAAGGTAAATTGGTGGCAGGGTTGGGGGAAGAGCATGGAGTGGAGACACAGTGCTCATATATAGGCAATCAGGGTCACAGGGAAGAAATGAGTCAGTCAGGGAGCAGTATAGCACTGATAAAACACACAGCTTTCCTCTAGCTCTTTGGTGCTTCCTTTCCCCCACTATCATGACCTCAATTCTACCTCACAAATCAGATTAGACCAGAACATGCACACTGCTATGGACAAGAGCCCACAAAGCAAGAAATCCAGGATAGATAAATCCCTCAAGGCCAACAATGGGAGTAGAGACCATCAAGATTAGTGGAGGGTGGGGAGGAGGAGATATTGTGATCACAAGGATCTCACTAGAAACCCCTTCCAAAGGAACAAATAACAAAAAAGTGGGTGAGGGTGATATGGAAATAATAATTTATAACTTATCAAGGATTCATGAAGGAGAACAGGTGGGGGATGGAGGGGGAGAAATGGGGAGCTGATATCAGGGCCTCAAGTGGAAGGAGTATGTTTTGAAAATGATGATGGTGGTATATATGCAAATGTGCTTGACACACTGGATGAATGTACAGTTTGTGATAAGAGATGCAAGAGCCCACAATAAAATGATTTAATAACAAAAAAACCAAAAGAAAACAACCAAACAAAGATTATAAGACATCCAAACTAGAGAACTGGCATAAATAAATGATAAAAAGGAGACATCAAAATAAAATAAACCATCGATCTCAGTAAAAGTAATGTGTTTGGTATAAAAGCAGTTTAGTCATTTGTCCCTTAGATACATTCTCTTTCCTCCAAACATCATAGATCTTGTACAATCGTACACAGTCTCTAGTCATAACTTGCTTGCCACTCTACTTCAAACTATTCCATTATTATTATGCTAACACAAAACTCACATTTTTACTAAGTCAAAAATTGTATATTTGTATATTGTATACAAATTTTGTATACAAATTTGTATACAAATTTTTGTATATTGTATATTGTTTCACTGAATACTATAGTGTCATTCCAATAGAGACAGGTGCAGAAGACCTTCTAGGTATGTAAACATGGTAGCTTCTCAACTTCAAGCTGAAACTTCTTCCTGACAAAGTATGTTGTGTCCTTTGAGAATTCAAAGAACTTTGTCAAGAGCGAAGAAAGCATTATCTTAGCTTATGTGAGTTCATCTGATGATACTCATGACAGCTCATCCTTACATTCATATATGACAAGAGCCCAATGTCTTTGCCTTTAGCATTTAGGCATTCAAAGTCCTAATGGGCACCTAGCATGTTCTTTGAACCTGACCGTGCATCCCTTTCACTAGGCTGTCTAAGAATGAATTGTCTGGAAGTAAAAGAAACTCCTCTTCAGACATATAAAGAGAAGAGCCAGTGACTAGGTTGTATATGGTGGCTGGTCAGGTGTGTAGCTTTAGTTCACAGGAAACCTGTGCCTTCTCTATAAAGTGTTCCCCATGGAGCTGCAAATAATGCTTACAGGTAGAAGTGTGCTAGCAGCATTTATCAGACCTGTCTGTTTTTCTAGATACAGCCCAACATTTCTTCTCTCTGTCTCTTCTTTCACCTTTCCTGAATCAGGTAAAACCTCTTCCTAGTTTATTAGGGAGGTTATTTTTCCTCTTTCCTTCTGAACAACTAATGAGTAAATATCCAAATCCTTTAGCTTTCATCTTATTCATATATCTCACTACCCTACACAAGCTTTGGCAGCAGAGTGTGTTGAATCTTTGTTAGTAAATGAATCACCAAACGATAGTTTCAGTTCCCTTTGAAGGCAAAGGACATTTAACTTTAGCTTAATTTCTATAATAAAGAAAAAATAGAGCAGTTACATTTCTATATCAACTCCATCCTAAATCTTAATGATGTGTTATAATAAAACCCAAACCACAATGGTGACTCAAAGCGACCCTAGAGAACCGAGTAGAACTGCGTTATAAAGTTTCCAAGACTGCAATCCTTGAACCAGGCGATTGCCACACGTGTCTGTTATAGAGCCCCAACCTTTCGGTGAGCTTATGTGCACAAAGAAGGAACACAAGAATAGCCACAGCCCGTTGTTCTGAAAAAACAGTCAATAGCAGTAACTTCTTTTCTAGCTTTGTGCCAGAAGGTATATTTGGGGGAAGATTCTCTTGCGTGAAAACTACATGCATAAAAAAATTTCACATGAAGTTTTACTAAACTAGGAGAGGAAAATGAAGTCTTTCTTCTGGTAAGCTGTTTATTGTGTAAAGTTTCAAAAGATTTTGGTCCACTTATTGAAGGCCTTTGACATCCTTCATGTTTCTTCTGTCTGATTGGCCAGTAGTTGATGTCTTCCAGAATAAATGGAAATTTAAAAAATCACAGTGCTTTAAAAAATTGCTGGGTATTTCTACAGGAAAAAAAGGTGACAAAACATGAAGCCATTGTGTAAGCTCTGATTTGCTGAGAAAATATAGGACCTGAGTATTTGAGTTACATTGGCTGAGAGGAAATTGTTTCTATCTACTGACCTAAATTTAAACACACCTACCATGAGCTGCTTTCTTAGAGAGAGATGAGGAAGACGTGGCATTTCATTTAGAGTCAGTTTTCCAAAAGAAATGACAGAATTTGTACATATGTAATCATGTGTTCTGCTCATTATGCAGACTGGGGATATAAGCAGTTTAGATATACTGCTTTATTTTCTCGGGACAAAGAAGAGTAGCTGCTGCCACTTTGTTGGAAGTGTGACCCCGTCTTCTCCCTTAGTGAATCACGTTTTTCTTTAAAATGTGCATATCTACACTGAGCCCCTTGAATAACTCTCTCAGACAAGTTGCAGATTTTAGTCCCTTTTATGGAAAATGAGTTATGCAATGTTTATTATTATCATCAAAAACAATGGATTCTAATCCACTCTGAGTGGCACTGATGGTCACTGGCCAACTTCAAAGCAGTTGGTAGCTCCGTGTAAGTGACTGCTTCAAGAGACCCAGACAGAGGGGTGACACTTGTGTTGGCTTCCCCACATCTCCACTGTCAACTAGGGGTCACAGACTGAGGTCTGTCCAAAGATTTTCATGTGTCATACCAGCCATTTTCTCGGTATTCTTTCTGATTTCCTTTGCATTTGAAACACATCTACCATTTGCGCTTTCTTAGAGAGAGATGAGGAAGATGTGGCATTTCATTTTGTACTTAATTTCATACTTTCTTTAGTACTTAATCTTCTGGGAAGATGGAAGGAAAAGAGATCGTTGGACACATTAAGGCGTTGTTTTGGGAAGACAAAGAAAAAACCCATCACTAAACATACTTACTGCACCAAACTTACTACTGTTCTTGAAGCACTTATCACCCAACAAGACTGCAACAAGCCACAGATGTCCAAAGAGCTACAGCAAGGTTATCAAGGGAGGGATAGGTCAAATAGAGTTATTTTGAGGGTAGGAGGAAAGATTCGTGACTAATTGACTACCGATTTCTTAAAGGAAAAGGTTTGCTTATTCATTCAAAATGAAGAGTGTCTTAAACATTTTTCTTTACATAGTCATATATCCTCGTTGTCTTTCAAATGGTACAATAAGTTTTGATGTTCACACAGGTAACTTCCTGAAGAACAGCTAATAATCCTCTTAGAGTTAAGAAACTCGCCAAGGCTGAGCTCCGGTGGCATAAGCGGTTGAGTGTGGGACTGCGGCCCGCAGACTTGGCGGTTCAAATCCAGCAGCATCTCTGAGGAGCAGCACTGGGTAGCGCCCACGACCACCAGAGGCAGTGAGGCCAAAAAACAACAGCAACAGCAACAACAAAAAGAAACTAGCCAAGTCTTTTGCTGTAAAAGGTAGGTTTTACAAAATTAAATGAAGCTATGCAAATGAGAGGGTGGCCCAGTCTGAGAGGAGAGGTCATTGATTCACTGAGGAGGTGCCATCGTTTTAAGCAATTGCAATCTGGCAATATTGCAGATAATGCCCTATTGTGATGCACATCCCTCTTGAATCTATAGACATTCCTTTTTTTCTGTATGAAGTTGAGGGTTGTTTTCAGAACAGATTATTCATATCAAATAAAAGAGGCATTTTATGATTCCTACATACTTCTAAGGTATCTGGTTCATTTCTATCATAGCAATTTCTTTTTTATATGGGGTAATGTTTATGTGTGTGTATGGAGGGCTATGCATGAGGGTAAGTAAAAAAGTAATGATTCAAAATAAGAATAACTTTTATTAAATAAAAATACTGAAATGTGATACTATTTTTTCTTGACATAGCCTCCATCTCTGTCTGTACACTTGTAAATGATGTGTTTACCTCTCTCTCATTCACCCAATGACGTAGAGTTGATTTTGGCTCATAGTGTCTCTATAGCGCAGAGTTGACTTGCCTCCTGGGGGATTCCGAGGCTTGAAATCTTTATTTGGCAGAGAATCTTGACACATTTGCCTCAAAGTGGCTAGTAGGTTCAAACTGGTGACCTTGTAGTTAGCAGCCCAGTGTGTAACTTGCTACACCAACAGGGCTCCTTTTTATCTCTCTATCCTTCTTCAGATCGCCCTGCTTTCTTTGTTTCACCGTATCAAAATAGCAGTTTGACATCTTTGGGAGACTCCAATTGGATTCTTTCCCAAAATTCTTTGAGTTCAGGGAATAAATATAAGCATGAAGGGGTGAGATCAAGGCTTAAGAGTGAATCGAGTAGGTCTTTCCAATTCCCATAGAGCAGTCCTCGCTATTCTTGATGAAGGAGAAGATGCACTTTTAAGCTGGATAAAAGAAACCCCTTTCATCCAAGGAACCAAACTTAAACCCAGTGTTCCAGCATGTGAAAGCATGACGGAAGGGTCTAATGGCCCAGCCCCAATATCAACTATGTGGACAACTGCCCCAGACAATACCTACGGCCCCCCCCCCCACCTCAGGGGAGAGGTCAGCACAGAGGCAGCAGCTTGCAGAAAGGGACATGTTTGACCAGAGCACACAGGAACAATTGAGGGGAGATGAAGAGAGAGTGGAGTACATCATGGCTTACCGAACCTTGAGAATGATCTCCCCACTCAGAACAGCCATTGAGCAGAGAGCACCATATGACCAAACTCAATGTGAAACACAGCGTTCCTCGCTGACCCAAAGTTCTACAGGGATAACACTGGAGAAGAAAGGTCAAGAGTGCACCCATTCTGACCCCACCACCCCGAGGCAGAGCGTGCAGCACAGCAGCAAGAGGGACAGAGCATGGAGTTCCCGAGGGAGTGCCAAGAATATACTTTGGGACCAGGATCTGATACCACGTTGGCTTCAACCAGGGGACATTTCTGGAGGTCAACTATGGAGGTCAACTAGCAGACTTTAAATTGTTTGTGGGTTTTTATTTTGCTATTATTATTTTTATCTAAATATTTTTCTGGACTTTTTTTTGTTATTGTTTTCATCCTTTTGTTTTTTTGTCACTTCATCTTGTGATGTCTTGTTTTCTGTACATATTATTATCTTTGCAAGTCTATCTAGTTAAGAGAGGCTTGATGAACAGTTTGGAGGAGAAAGCAATGGGACCGATGGTTTCAGGGGGACATAGAAGATGGGGAGGTGGGGGAAAGGAGGCGGTGTTGTCCTATCCTAGGGATAAGGGAACAAAATCAGTGGCAAGGTGGGTGTGAGAAGCCTGATAAGAATTGATCGAGAGTAATGTAGCAGAGAGAAATTGCTGAAACTTAAATGAAGGATGTGCAAGATAGTGGGATCAGAGGAAAGTAAAAGGAAATAGAGGAAGGTACCGGGAGACAAAGGGCATCTACAGAGGTCTAAATACAGACATAAACATAAATGAATATATTTATATATGATAATGGGGGAATAGATTTACATGGATATACTTATGGGGTTAACATTAAGGCCTCAGATGGACATTGGACCTCCAATCATGTACTTCCTTGATGTAAGAACACTTTATTCTATTAAATTGGCATTCCTTGATGCTCACCTTCCTGATACAATCACTGAAGACAGATGTGAGTACAAGCAAAAGTGGTGAAGAAATCTGTTAGTGGCCAGCTATCAAAGATATTCAGTCTGGGGTTTTAAAGTTTTGAAGATAAACAAGCGATCACCTAACAAAGTCCATGTGGAAGAAGCACACCAGCCTGTGTGACAAGGAGGGGTCAATGGAATCAGCAGTCATAGAAGAACAAAAATCATATCATTGTGTACCCACCTTCCTGATATGCATAAGCATAAAGATAATGCATAAGCAACTGTGGAGAAGAAAGTTGATGGTGCCTGGCTATCAAAAGATATAGTATCTGCGGTTTTAAAGGCTTAAAGGTAAATAAGCAGCCATCTAGCTGAGAAGCAACAAAGTCCACATGGAAGAAGCACACCAGTCTGTGTGACCAAGAGATGTTGAAGGTATCAGGAATCAAAGAACTAAAAATTATATCATTGTAAATGAAGGGGAGTACAGATTGGGGACTCAAAGTCCATCACCAGGCAAAGCGACATCCCCTTACAGAGCATCATGCAGAGGAGACAAGGCAGTCAGAGTACAGTGTACCAACGAAGATATATGCAACTTTCCTCTAGTTCTGAAATGCTACCTCCCTCCCACTATCATGATCTGATTTCTACCTCAAATATGTGGTTAGATCAGAGGATGTATACTGGTACAGAGAGGAACCAGAAACATGGGGGATTCAGGACAGATGATCCCTTCAGGGTCAGTGGTGAGAGTGGTGACACCAGGAGAATGGAGAAGAATGGGGAACCAATTACAAGGACCTACATATAACCTCCACCCTGGGGTATGCACAACAGGGAAATGGGTTAAGGGGGATATCGGACAATGTACAATATGACAAAATAACAATAATTTATAAATTATCAAGGGTTCATGAGGGAGGGGGAGCAAGGTGGAAAAAGGAGGAGTTAATACTAAGAGTTTAAGTAAAAAAAAAATTTTGGAGGATGATGGCCACAAATGTGCATATGTGCTTGGTGTACAATGGATGCATGTACAGATTGTGATAAGAATTGTATACACCCCCAATAAAAAGATTTAAAAAAAGAAAGAAAAGAAGCCCCTCAATGTAAATTTTCTGGCACTGTTTTCACTAGTGCAGTACTCCAGTTTTCTTTAAATTTCCTCCTCATGATCACTCTTCATCTTTTGATGAAATGTTTCAGGATTTCTACTCTAGAATTCCTGCAAACTGTTGTCATACCTTCCGAGCTGACCTTTGGTTTTGCATTTCACTGTCCCTGCAATTCTCTTCCTCTTCGGGAATCATTGTTTGAATTGGATTCTCTTTCTCAAGGCAACCTGATGAGACCAAGACAAGGGGATTACTGATGGGGTTTGTCTGCAGCCATACACCGCAGCCACTGTTGTCCATCATTTTTAAACATGGATGGAATCAACCTGTGCATATATAAATTGAAAAATTATTGCAATATTATTTGAGTCATCTACATGTGGATGGTGTCTTGGGGAAGGGAGAAAAGAAAATTTAGTAAGGTAGCTGCTTTCTGTACTTCTAACAGGTTGATGTTGTGCCTGTTATTAGATACCACAGAGGCCATGCTGACTCACAGTGACCCTTTTGACAGCACACAAAAAATGTCTGCTCCTCTGCCAACTTCACAACTGTTCTTCGGTAGGAATTCCTTGGTGAAGTCACTTTGTCCATCTCTCTCATTGAGAGCCTTCTTGTTTTATGGTGCCCCTCTAATATACCAAATCCGATGTCCTTTTCCAGGGACTTGACTCTCCTGACAACACGTCCAAAGTACCAGACAAAGTTTCACCATTCTTTCCTCCAAGGAGCAGAAGATATTTTATAAAAAGTAAATAGTGCTGGAAGATGCTATAAAAATTCCTCGTCCACATAATGTTGTGCAACATGATGAAATCAAAGAGGTCAAGATCCTTGCCCAGCCTTGCCACCTGCTCGTGAGCAATTTTCTATCAGAATACTGATGTTATTGTTAACTGTAGTTTCTGACCTAGATGAGCATATGGCTATAAATGTTTGCACACTTGCCGACTAACTAGAAGGCTATCCATTACTGCCTACGCAGACTGGTCTCAGAGTAAAAAGGATGCCAATCTATTCCTGAGACTCAGTCACTGAAGAAAATAGGGAACATAGGGAGGGAGTAGGAGAAATGATGCAGTATTTGGGGGATTCCAACCAATGGCGTAAAACAAAATGTGCATGAAATGTTGGTTGGGGAATTGACTTACTCTGTAGGCCTTTATTTGATTCACAATTTGAAAACAACCACAATAGCAACAACATAGAAGCTATCGAAAGTTCTGTGGAACACAGGGCTCCTCTAATGGACAGGGGGTTGTCATGAATCTGAATATACCCCATGGCTACTGACTTCATTTTTTTTTTAATGTGCAAGATAAGGGAAAGGAAAAGGTAAACTGGCTCCACGGCTGTGAAGGCAAACCAGGAGCTTCCCTAAGCTTGAGTTTCCAGCTGTAGGACAAGAATCGTAAGCGCTGTCGTAGTGATCTCTTGGCACTCTTGGAAAGATACGTGAGATAAAGTGACTGGAAGCTTTTCGGTTATTGCTGAAAAGTTGAAAGCACCACGCAGGTATTTAGATAGCTTTACTAGATTATGTTTTCTTGGAATCTCTATCTTGGGGAAGGGTAGCAATGACTTTTGAGTTTTGCAACAGAATCCTTGGCAGTGTGTGTAAGATGCCTCTGCCTCCAATGCTGTCTCATTGAATACTCCGGGTGTGTGTGTATGTGTGTGTGTGTGTGTGTGTGTGTGTGTGTGTGTGACAGTCTCAATCCACTTTTGCCACGATACAAGGGCTGTTAGAGTGTGCCGTGTCACGGAAATGAAAAACTTACTGTAAGGAGATAGCCAAATTCCCACTTTTCACTTCTCTGACATTCGTGTCCTGACACCAGCTGCACAGTCAACATTTCTTCCTCTGACCCCAACCGCTTGGAGGGAGGCCCAATCTCCCACAGCAAAGGATACAGTCCTCTAGATGGATGACTCTCCCCTCGATTTCAGGCCCCAGCCACGGATCTGGGAGCTCCCATGAAAGCTCTCTTTATCTCACTGCCTCTTCAGTATGCTAGCTACCAGACTAGGGGCTCCCAGCCTGCCCCAAATTCAGGGATTCTTGCTACGTCTTTAGGATACCGGTGATAACTCAGGGGTACCTGGCTTCATTTCTGACCTGCTGATTCCACCTCTCCTCTGGGTTCGTTATTTTTAGAATGATGCACATAACTCAGCAAATGCTATGATTATATTAACCATCTAATGCGGAAAAAGGATTCAAATGAAGACATACAAAGGGCACCTTCTCAGAGGGTGCTACCCCTCCCACACGCATCGATGACTAGTTTCTTTCCCAATCTGGAAGCCCAAGGAGCTTCGTGTCCAGGGTGTTTTTTGAGGATTTTTGTCATGCTATTATGAGGCGGTATCACAAGGCAGGTTCTGCTGGTGTGGTTATCGCTCATTTCAAATTCATCTCATCTAATAGGTTAGGTATAGTCTGAAACATAAAAAAAAAAAACCCATGTCTTAGAGGCTATCTCTAAGCAACTTAGGACAAAGAGCAAATTCTCTTGAACAATTTAAGTAAACCCTGTACTTACTTAAGAAAATAAGGTGAAGCAAACTCAAGAATCAGTTGTTGCTTTCTCCTCATATAGACCAACTGTTCTTCAGACTTGAGGACATGTCTCTTTAAAGCTGTCCAGGGAGCAGAAGCCAGGTGTGAGAGCAGAACTTAGTGTGATCCAGATGTGTATGCCGCATCAATACACCAGGGGGCAAGTTGTCAGGTTCAGACTAAAGGACAGAGTAAAAGGACTCTAAAAACCCTGTCTGCTCAGTTTTATCTCAAGCATTCCTGAGTATCGGACCCCCTAGCTCCATCGTGAGTCGAAAACCCAGAAATGAAGTCTACTCACAAATCTAAGTCAACATGGGAGTATTCAATTTAAACAAAAAGTAAGCCAGATTTCAGGTCGATGAGAAGAGCAAGGAACAAAATGTGGAGAAGACAGGCATCTGGCAAGAAAGCATCTCCATTTCCCGGTGGCTATGTCACTGGAAAGTCTTGTGATATATGGTATTTGTTTACATTTAAGCAAGCACCGTGACGTTCCAGCTATGAAAACCTTTGGTGATGAATTACAAGCAGAGCTGGCATGAGAAGCCAGTGGAGATCTTTGGTGGCGATCAGATGCACATCCCCCACAGACTGGGCTACTGCTTCACGTGGAGCTGTTCAAATGTGGGTCTCAGAAACCAACAGATCCCGAAGGAAAGACAGGAGGCAAAGAAAGGCGATGAAAACCAAACAGACGTATGGGAGTTAGGGACACGGAATCAGCACGCTTTTGTCATGTTTCCTTTTCCGCGCTCGGTAGAGACCACGGCATCTGACTAGGAGCCGCGAGCTGACAAAAAGATGGCATGCAGCAAGCAGGCGTTTAGCCTAATATCCTGATACATTCGCTCTAGGAAAGTGCCAGCGACATGCCATAAGATCTAATTACCACGAATTGCCTTTCTTGCCCCACAGCAATCATTCTGATGACAGGCTTCTCTGCACTGTAAAACAGAATGGGGAACCTGAGCAGTCTAAACGGCCTCGGCGCTTGCTTCCTCTCCTTCCACTGCTATCAGCCTCCCCATCTCATTTATTTTCCACACATTAATGGTAGCAGTCACCTTGAGCCGGTGATGCAGAGTAATTTTCACAGAAACCTTGATCAGAAACCATAAATCAGCCTGATGTGCTTTTATGGTCTAATAACATTACGGTGGCTCCCACAGGCCTCTATGTAAAACTGCATTGCAGAGAGCTCTTTGGGATGTTTCCTCCTCCCCGTAGTGGAGTGTGCGTCCAGGCTGTCCTGTTTCTGAGTGTGTCTCGCTCTCCCTGCTTTTTCGTCTCTATGTGTGGCGCTCAGAGACACAGACACACGTGAATGCCTGTGCACGCAGGTGACATGGATACAGCTCATTTCTCACAAACCACGTTTAGGTGGCATTGTGTCTGCATTTAAGGAGTCCTGATGACTGTTTTTAAACCATCAGATTCTAGCACAAAGGTCAACGGTTGGAAGTCACCAGTACTTAGCGAGTTAAAGGAAAAAAAAAAGGCGGGGGGGGCACATTGCTCACATATGGATGAAAGACTCGAGAACCCTATTGGGTGTCTGTGTCATGATCATCTCTAAGAGAATGGAGTTTGTTTCGGTCTGTGTGTTCATCAGAATATTATCTTATGCGTGTGGGAAAATGGACACCTAGGTGGAAAGGTGCTCAAAATTCAGCGTCTGCAACAATAGACACAGACATTCCAACAGTTTTCAAGATAGTGCAGAGTCAGGCAATGTGGATGCAGTATTGTATGGTACATGTGGCCACCATGTTATCAGAGCTGATGATAAAATAGCGAACAATTAACAGCAGAAGGAGCCCTGTGCAGTGGTTGAAACACTGGGTTGCTAAGTATTTGGTTGAGGATTCAAATCCATTAGCTGCTCTATAAGAAAAGCTGAGGTTGCCTGTACCCACCAAGATTTACAGTTTTAGAAGCATCGGCAACAGTTCTACTATTTCCTAGAGGTTTGCAGGCGTCAAAATTGATTCCTTGGAAGTGGGTTAGATTGGACATCAGTGTGGAGTCTTTGGCACAGTGGGTTAGATTGCACATCAATTTGGTGGCAGTGGAAAGGAGAATAGGATCCATTCATTGGATTAATCCTTGGTGTGTCGACAAAAGAATTCTCTCCAATTAAAAATACAAGGAAACATCTGTTGTAGGTTCCATTGAGGTTGTTAAATGATTCATTCATTTCTTCCCATTTTAGGCTAAGTGGGTGCTGTACCCGTGTAGACTCTTGCCCATTCTTCGATGCTGCACAACAACTTAGTTGTTTCTGCCCCCTTGGTATGGTGAATCAGGGTCCCCAGTGCCAGTGACCGTATAATGGCCTGGTCTTCACACTCCATTCTCTCAGAGACTGAGATTAAAAGGAGAAGAGGCAGGGTTAATGCAAAGGCCAAAGGTTTATTGGTGAATTGGGGTTCAGGGAGTGGAATGAGACCTGGGAATATGGGGCAGAAAAATGGGGGAGAGAAAGACTGGGCAGGTAGCTTAGAGGATTCTATGGAGAGAGAGGACAGTGGTCTGTCACCAGGGTTGACTGTGATGCAGACCCTCAATGAAGACCTTCACAACTTTTCATGGGGTGGGATCAGAGTACTGTCTACATGTGCACCTAATTGAAAAATACTCACCATTCATCTCCACCTGCCCCAACATTTTCCTCATTGTGGCTTTCCCTCCAGAATCAACCATAGCAAAACCAAATCATTTCTGCCATGATGAAGACCCCGTTTCTCTGAGCCAAAGAGCCCTAGTGGTGTTTTGGTTACACGTTAGGTTGCTAGCCACAAAAGCAGCAGTTCAAAACCACTAGGCATTCTGCAGAAGGAGATGGAGGCTGTCTATTCCCATAATGAGTTAGTCTTGGAAACCCCCTCCCCCACCGGACAGTTCTACCCTTCCCTGTTGGGTCCCTTTGAGTTGGAGTGGACTCCGTGGCAGTGAAGGTGAATTCCCCTGCCAGGTAATTGTTCTGGGGAAAGTGCACTGTCTGGAGCGTGCAATCGTTTCTGGTTTAAGGTGAAGAGTTTCTTACCTTTGTTTTCCTTAGAATGGAAAGTTCAACCTCAGAAGCCACTGTCCTTTCCCCTTTGCCTCTTGGTGAAAGAGTGCAAGAAATTAACAAAGGCCTTTTGACTCTTTTCAGGAGAGCATTTAGCTTTACTTTGGAAGTGAGGAAAACTGGCAGTGATCTCTGATTTTTCCCTGCTAATGCATTGACTGATAATTACTCCCCAGTAGACCTACATGAATTCCAGCATTTGAAACTGGTGCTTCATGAATATACTGAAGGGGGGAAAAAGTACCCAGGGGCATTAATCAAACTTGCCAAGAGAATACTCCTTGCTTTCTTAAAAAATACATCTCCAATTATTTATACATATATCTATTTTTATATTTCTACTAACACCATTCATCGGTGCCTGCTGTTTGCATGCAAGCAAGTGTTCATGTGCGTGAGTCCTGACAGATGTATTTGACAAAATAAAAGGGAAAGCGTTTGTAAAGATACTCAAAATGTCAATGCAGAGATAATAGCAGAACCCGGCATCTTGTTCTCATCTGCAGGGGCTATTGTTTTGAACCATAAATCATAACTGATTCCTCCACCTATCCTTAATGGTTCTCAGGTTAGGCAGCAGGGGCCACAGTCTCCTTTGTAAACGTGCATCTTCTTTAGGGTTAACAAGTTTCTTTCCTCCATGCATCACTGAGAGAGTTGCAGCCAGTCCTGTGCCCCGAATCTCCGGTGCACGCTCAATTTGGATTTTCAAAATTGACAGGCAATTTCTCCTTTTGCGAGAGTTTGAGCTTTTCAGGACTGTAGTGGCAAAGGCTAAATGTGGAAAGGAAATGGGGGTGAGCAAAAGACCATTCTCCCCACAATATCTGCTGCCCTTTGAACCACAGAAGAGCATTTGTTGTCTGTTTAGGAGCTATTTCTAAACCCTCCCAGCTGGCGGCAATGTATACTAGACCAGTGGGGGTGGGAGCAATAAAGGAGAAATGCAGTAAAGAACAAATTCTTTTCAGATTAACTGATTGGCAGTTGTGAATAATGCAGCCCTAGTACTAAAGCAAGAAAGGGCAGCTTTGCCCTTGGCACTCATTATTTGGCTGTAGGCCTTTTTGGCCAGGACCATTTTTCTCTTTCAAGTCCTAACCCATGTTAACTCCTGAGCATCCAGCCATTCGTCCAAAAGGGTGAATTGTTAGACCCCTTTGTGAAATGATGTTGTTGACGTGAGCGGGAAGCACAAAAATGTGGTATTTGCAAACATGATTCTCGTCTGAAACTACAAAGGCCACAAAGGGACTCTCCGGGATAAAATAGTTTTCACCCAACACCAGAGAAGCATTTGGTGGAGTGGGAGACATGAAGACAAGAGACATCAAGCAAAACATAAAGCCCTGTTGTCTGTCTGAATCCAACTCAAGGCTTCTGTTGGAAAGGGTAGAAATATTCCTTAAAGGTTTTCAAGACTTTACACCTTTATGGGAACCGACAATCTTATGTTTTTCTTGTGGGGCCAGCTTTAGAGTTCAAACCACCCAATATGTAGTGAAAAACCCAACGTGTGATCCACTTTTCTTTTGTGATTTTTATGTATGACTAATAATATATCAGGCATAATAATAGGGAAAGCAATCATTTTGAACTCAAATCATTCAAAAGAGTGAAGGGAACACATGAAATGGTTAATCCATTGGTGCTAAAGATATTCCAATTCTTGGACGTTATAAGGATACAGTCATACTACAATGAGCTTCTCAAAATCCTCTGTCCTAGATCTGAAACTAAATTATTGGATTGATTCTCTTTCACAGCCACCAAGTCGATTGACTCATGGTGACCCTATAGGACAGGGTCAATCTTCCCCTGTGGGTTTCCAAAACTGTAACTATCTATGGGAGTAGAAAATTTCATATTCAGACATGTAAAATAAGTACAGTTTGAAACATAAAAGTGAGCCTTTTCTTCGTTTTTCCTATTACCTAACAAGAATGAATTTAAATTTATGCTCCATTATGATATTTACTGAGAGTCAAAGTGTTGAGTGCCTGTTTTATAAATCATTCCTCTCTCTTGGTATTTTTATTGAAAGTATATTTGTATATTTCTTTGGCCAAATTGTTTATATTTATCTTCTAGGCTAAACTATTGTAACTTTTAAATGTTGCTGCTATTTCTATTACAAAATCATAAGTGTTTAATAATAAAACACTAAATGACAGTATTTATAATTTATCAAAAGGAACATTTTATTTGTCAGATGCTTTGATTGTAAAAAATATGAGTGATTACTTTTGATGCCATTAGTGGCAGTATATGGGCAATGAATTGATGACTCTTTTAAATGGAATGCTTCCTCCACTATCAATTTTTGAACTTGAATTCAGAATTATTAACCCATTAGGAGTAGGAAACTGTCTAAGTCATATTCGCACTTACTTACATTTTAACTTGAGTTTGGTATATATTTGGGAATCAATGCATATGTTTAGCTTAAATACATATACAGAAAAAAGCTCTCTACTATCAAGTTGGCTTATTATACTCCTTGCAACCCAATATAGGATTTCCAAAGCAGAGAGACTTTATGGAAGCAGATAACCTCACCTTTCTGTTGTGATGAAGCTCGGTGGTTTGAACTGCTCCTTTATAAAGCAGTGATGATTGATGACTGAAGCAATGTGTTACCTATTTTTAAAGTATGCTGATTTTCTTCATTATGTTATACATAATACATTTCTAGATATCTTTATAAAAAGAAAAAATTGGCAATTAATGTCAAACTTATCCCAAATCATGAGGGATGCATGTTAGTCAGGTTTGATAAAGTTCCTAGGAGATATAAAGCTCTTTTATATGGACTAAAGTATAGCTATTAAAAAGCAGATACTTATTAATTTTAGCCTATAGTTAAAGACCAGGGATTTTGTAAGGCTCACTAGCCCACCAATGATAAATTACTGAGAAATTGTTATTTAGTTTATTGCTGCTTCCTTAGGAAGAATATGAGAGACATGCAACTATCAACTTAAATGCTTTCCTGTAAAGTGGAGGACCAATGAAGACTGTTTCATTAACCATTCCAATAGTTTTTACATGGGTGCTTCCATAGCAAGTCTGTATAGAAATATTTGTTTCTTAAGGTACAATGGTGATATACATCCTCACACTCTAGTTTCAATAGTGTCCTATCAATATTTCCCCTCCAATCACCTGTTCCAACAAAATACATTCTTCCACTTTCTATTAAGCATTTTCTCTTCTTCCCTTACAATGGCATGGTCCTATCTTTTTGTGATGAACTCTACATATCCTTGGAGACCCATCGTAAGAAATATTCCCCCTGATATGCCAGTACTATCTTTCTATTAAAACATGCTCTGTCTCTGGGTATGAGCTCTGAGATCTTCTAATTATACACTCATGGTTCAGGTTCATGGGTCTGGGGTGCAGTCATGACAGACACATGTTCCTGTCAACATCGATCATCCATGTTCCTCTTTATGTAAAGTCTACAAGGTCATAGGAGGCCAGTAAAGAGTAGTTTGCATTATAATAATTATGTCTGTTGAAGAGCACACTCTGTGTGTTTACTATGACCCCCCAAACCTAAGATTCTTCTTTTCTTAGAATTATTTTATATTTACTTTATTTTTCCCTTTACAATTTTCTGAAGTTGCTGTAGCATGTCTTTGTATTTCCTGGAACTTGTACTACAACGTCTTGTACATAACTGAGATCTTATAAATATTTTCTCAGTTTAATAAGTTGAATATTATTATTTTGTTATTGTTGTTAGGTGCTGACAAACCAGTTAGAATTCATAATGATTCTATGTACAACAGCACAAAATCCTCTGATTCCTGGGCTATCCTCACAATTGTTCTTATATTAGAGTTCATAGTTACAGCTACTGGGCCAGTCCCTTTCATGGATGATCTTCCTCTTCTGTGTTGATGTTCTACTTTACCAAGCATCATGTCCTTCCCCATGGAATTTTTTTCCTAATAATATAACCAAAGTATATGAGATGAAGTCCCACAATTGTCCCTTTTAAGTATCACTCTGCTGCACTTTCCCCAAGATTCCTTTACTCATTTTTCTGATAGTCCATGATGCTTTCAATATTCTGAGCTAACCATAATTCCAATGTATGATTTCTTCTGTCATTTTCCTATTCATTTTCCAATTTTTGCATGCAGTTGAGGTGATTGAAAATACTATTACTTGGGTCAGGTGCACCTTAGTCCTCAAGGGGAGTTTTTTGCTGTTCGGTGGTTTAAAGAGGTTTCCTACAGATTTACCAAACATAATCTGTCATCTGATTTATATTTTTAACCAGCAGTTTTATTGTCATATGAGTCACATATTACAAAGTCCAATAGTTTAGTCACATCCAAAAGAGTTGTGCACATCACCGCAATCAATTTTGGAACATTTCCTTCAATCTTGTACTCATCAATATTAGTTCCTCATTGCCTGCTCACCTTTTTTGGCATACTCAAGAGGGCGCATTAATCCAGTTGCCCCCATTAATCAGTTAATCTCTCAATTGCTGCCTCCATGAGCATTATTTGTGGATCCAAGAAAAATGGAATCCTTGGCAACTTCAATTTTTTCTCCATTTGTCACAATGATGTCTCTTGGTTCAATCGTGAGCATTTTTAAAATTTTCAATTTGCATTGTTTAGATAGAGGCTATACAGTGAGGTAAAGAAGATACCATTTTTTATATTTATCAAGAATTTATCAAGTGTTTGTTGTAATGGTTGGCTGTTTGCATGTATCAGAATAAGTAGAACAGAGTCTCTTCTATCAAAGAAGTTTATTGCATGCAGCAAGGCAGATTGCAGAAAGACAGCTACAATTCCTGGGCTAAACAGAATATACCACAGACACACGTGTTGGTTGCTCTTAGTAGCTGCTAAGTAGGATGCATGGTAACCCAAGGTGTGCACACAGAACTGTTTCATAGAATCTTCAAATATGTGACATTGTGAGGAGCAGATCACCTGCTCTGTCTTCTGAGGTGCCTCTGAATAGAGTTGAACTACAGATCACTTGATTACTAGTCGAGTGCATAAATGACCATGGCGCCTTGGGAAGACATAAGACACACTATTCCAAGAGTTCAAAATCGATTCACTCTTTCACATCCAAACATTCTAAAAGTGCTTTGGGCTTGTAGCAGGAAAGTCTGAGAGCAGCCAAATATAGTGGAATAAAGAAAGGAGCCGCAAGAAAACCAAGCAAAGGAGCACTGGAGAAAGAAGATTGCTCTGGACAGACCTGCAGACATTAAGTACAGGCATGGGGCTTGAGCCCGGAGTAGGGACTAGTGCATCTGGGAGCTGAATTGTGTGCCTGGATGAAGCTCCTCTCCCAGAACTCAGAGAGGACAGACCAGTAGAGTGGATCTGTGCCATATTTCTGTATCCCACGTGCCTTTGTATCAGTTGCCAATAAAACACAGAGCTTTCCTAGCCTGCCTCATAAGATTTCTCCAAATTCTTTCTAGGGAAAAAGTCCCTCATTTCTTTGGCTATGATCTTTTATTTATAATCTAATTTTCATAACAGCCCCAACCATTCTTACAGTAGCCCCTTATACAATGCCTTCAACAAAGTGCCACTTAATCAGCACTTAAAAAAATAAATGAAAGTATGTGGAGATGAGGCATGATAGCTTATTAAAATGGGGTGATTAATACATGTTACATCTTAGGACTGCTCAGGTGGTAGGATAAAGGAATTCCATTTTCCTTGCAATTCACCTAGAGTCATTATTATCACAGGCAAGTGGGCATGTGGCAATTTCTCAGGATGAATCAGGCCACATTTTAGTAGTTAGTTCCGGTAGTTCAAAGTGGAATAGATTTATTTCAAGAGGCCCAAGAAAACCTCATGTTGAAGGCTCTAATATAAAAGTAAGAGTGATAAAGAACTCTTTTTTCATGATAAGGAAAATTCTGCCTTTCAAGAGAGGCATCATAATTTCTTCTAATTATAAGAAAAATGTTGCTGCCTTGAGTGCTCTTATTCATGTGTACAGCCAAAGAAATTTTCTGCATAAAAGAATAATTAGGCTTTATCCCTTCACTAAAAAAAATAACCCACACAGCTATCTTTCTTGTCTCTTCATATTTTTTTGAATTCTCCTCCGCTGAATCCTTTACATCTTATGGAAGGAAGATTTATAGGGGCTTTGATTTTTCAATTTCTTTGGCAGCTTGTGATGTTTGCTGTATTGAATTTGGAAATGCCGAATTTGAGATTTCTGTTCATGTTGGACTTTAAACTGATCAGATTTCATTTTATGTTTGAAGATCATTTTCAGCCCATGTTTTTCAACAATTTGTTTTCCTGAAATGTTTCTGCACAGATCACTGTGGATATTTGCTGAGAACAACTTTTAAATAGCTTCATTTTTGTAGCAGAGGACATTCTGGAAAGGTTCCCCCTTTGAACTCTTGAATAGTATGGAACATGGTGGAGGGATCACAGGACTGATATATGCCACCATTCTGCAGATCACATCTGGAGTGACTGCATTTGAAAAAAATAAAGCATGTGTGCAATGGAGATAACAGAGTCAAATGAGAACTTTTCATCGACCAGATTTGTGAATCCATAATTCTCAATCGCATAGATAAACCCTATGGGAGTTAACATTGTTCTGTGGTAATGAAGCAAATTCCAAACAAAAAGGCCAGGAAAGTAGGTAGGACTGAATGACATTATTGCTTGGACCTTCTGAGAGATTAGAACCTGTTCAACAAAAGTGGGATACTAATCATTGTCTTAATCATTGAAATATCAATGATAAAAATGGATAAAAGAGTCATTAGGGATTGGACTTTTTTCTATGAAAGTTTGGAAGCTTTTTGAAATGATCGTGAGGATAGTTAGACACACAGGGACAGTTCTACTGTGATCTGTAGTGAGGACCGGGCATTGACCAGATGGCAGTGAATTTGAGATTCTTTGTTTCTTAATTCTGCATGAGATGGATGGATGCAGGTGCTGTGATTATGGGTTCAAATACAAGGGTGAGGACAGTGCAGGAGTAGGCAGTGTTGAGTTCTATGTCACTAAAAGTCAGATGGACTTGACGGTACCTAGCAGCAATTGTAGGTGAGATCAAATATTAAAATATGCATGGACTTTATGTTGACAGGAAGTCACAGCATACCCAAGTGGTTTACAGGAATGTGTTACTCAATAAGCCATGGACTAAAAAGCAGGGTTGATTCAAGATGAAGTACAGATTTAACTTGGGATAATGGCTATCTGAGATCAGCAGTAGATTGTATTGCAAAATTCTACATCAGTCATGAAGGCAACCATAGTAACTCTTTGAGTTCTAGTCCAAAAGTATTGATTCTAGAGTTCCGTTTCATACACCGGTAAGTTTATTCTAAACAAAAATAATGAACAATATGTCTGCAATTAAGGTATGACTGACAACAATATACTCTCTAAGCAATATATTCTTTAAGCAGCATATTTATCTTAATTTGGTTTGCATGATTTTAAAAGGAAGGGCTAATCAAAATGAAGACTTACACAGTGATCTGATAGGCCTGTTAAATTTAAGGCAAGAAGTCAATTTGAAAGGTTAATTGACATGATTAGTTTTTTATTCACGTCGACTGGTCCAAGATTCTCAGTAGTTTGGCAGCTGAGGCCTCTCCCACGCTGTGTATCTGCTAGAATACAATGTAATCAACTTCATAACGAGATTTTCTCTGGACAACCAAGCAGTAGTGGAAAGATTAGAGTGGAGTGCAACCTCTTTCTCAGGTCACAGCCCTCATGCTGTTTCACTGGGGACAACATCCTCTTCGTATATAACTAGACACAGAGGAATGTTTCTTTGCTTCTTCTTGATCTGTCATCTGCATTTGGCTCACTGACCTGTGGTTCTTTGGACTTGAGCCGGCCATGTTGCCTGCTGATTCTAGTAACTATCTTTCCCGCTGACTTTGGAGTCATCCATCTCTGCATCCACTAGCTGTGGTATTCCTATTCTCTGGTTCATCAGCCCTGGCAGCTACATTAGTCAGGAAAAGTCTCCAGCTCAGTATGGACCCACGGACTTGAACCTGACAGGCCTCACCTGCTTCCACAAATGGGTGAACCACTTCCCTGAAAAAATTATATATATATATATATATATATATATATATATATATATATATACTTTTTATTCTTCAGAAGGCCTATCCAAACATAGATTTGAGGACCATCTTTCAGGAGTCCAAAGGAGTAATCTTGTTTGACTTTCTCTAGGATACAGAAAAATCATTTGGTCTTAACACTAAGAAATTTTATAACAATTGAAATGTCATTGGTAAGAAAAATTCCAGGAAATGTTCACCGAGAATTTTTTTTCTGTCCAAAAAAGCATTTTCTCATTCTGTGGTGAAGGTAGTAAGAGTCCTAAAGAAGGTAGCAAAATTTTCCCCGCAAAATTCCATTTGGAAATTATAACTTATCCATTCTACAGACCTGGTCTTGCTTCCTCAGAATTCAAATAGCATTGTTAAAGATCCTAAACTATCATTTTGATGTAGTAGGAATCAGAAAACATCAGATGCATAAGAAAAGATGAAAGAGATGAAAGCTTTCCCTTCAGAAGTCTGTACACAGATGGAGGATATGTTGAGAAATAATAGCTTCATAATTTGTTATTGCTGTTTAATAAACATGACTATGATTTTGTAGGAGGAATTCTGGTAGTGGTGAGCTGACCAATAGGTCAGTGATGGGAACCCACCAGGGGCTCTACAGGAAAAAGGTGAGTCTGTCTGGTCCTGTAAAAGTGTCATGTTTCAGAAGCTTTTTTTTTTCCTACTAAGTTTTGGAGTTGATTCCTATTATGCCAGAAATGAAGTAACATTTTAACAAGTAAGGTGAGTGAAGTAATTTTCAAAAAAAAATCATTTTACTGGGGGCTTATACAAGTCTTCTCACCATCCATCCATCCATCCATCCATGCATCCATCATCATGTCAAACACATTTGTATATTTGTTGTCCTTATCGTTCTCAAAACATTTTCTTTTTACCTGATCCCTTGGTTTCAGTTCTTCATTTTCTCCTTCCTCTCCAGCCCTCCCTCCTGGACCATTGATAATTTATAAATTATTATAATTTTGTCATGTCTTATACTGTCCAATGAATGAAGTCACTTTTGAACCAGTGAGATGCCCTAAACAAGATGGAAATGACCTTGATATCCAGGTGTGTTGTGCTCAGAGTGGCAATGCAAGTTAATTGAGAAGCTGGACTCCAGGACTTGATCAGCCTTAACTGCTCCTTAAAACATGTGTGAATGTGGTCTATTGCTACGTGTATCTGTGACTCAATTCCCTAATCTGTGAAGTGAGGATGATAAATGTAACACCTATCTCAGGACCCTATACAGAGAATTAACTTAGCTAATCTGTACAAATGCTAATTGTATCTAGTGTGCACCATAAAACTCTGGGTTGACTATCTCAGGCCTATGTCTTGTTGAATCCACACTATATCCTGCAAGGAAAGTCATATTATCTTTATTTTACAGGTTAGTCAGTAAGTCTCAGAGAGATCAATTAATGTGTCCATAGTTACTAATTCATAAGTGTTCAAGCCAAGGCAGTCTGACTCTCCAGCTTGTGATTTACACCAAAACTTGTATGATGCATGCTAATTGGCTGGTGAAAATTCTGACTTTATATTTTTTATTATGAATGTCCTCATTATTATATCAGCTATATAAAGTAGTAGGGGTCTTGGTTCCGAGCCCTCTGGCAGGTGAAAGTCATGGAGGCTATTCATCAAAGCTCTCTTTGAGTAGATTCTGATTCACCAGGACCTGATAGGACAGAGTTGAACTCTCCCTTTGAGTTTCAAATCTGTATGGGAGCAGACCCCGCATCTGTCTCCCACGGGGCTGCTGCTGACTTTGCAGGTCAATGTGCAACCCACTAAGATAGAATAGAACTTCCCCATGGGATTTTCTGTGCTGTATTCTAGACAGGAAAAGATGAAGAAGTCTTTTCTCCTGCACAGGCTCTACAGCCCACCTGTCCGTTAGCAACAGCAGAATCCCTAGTCCTTGTGCCACTTTGTTATTGTTGTTAGTTGCCATGGAATTGGTTCTGACTCATAACTGATGACACTACAGACAAGAAACTGAAGCACTGTTTGGTCCTGTACCAGTCTCAAACTTATTCTTCTGCTTGAGTCTATAATTGAAGCCACTGTGTCAATTTATTTAGTTGAATTTTTTCCCTCTTTTTCACTTTTTGCTGGCATCTATTTTACCAAATATAACTTCATTCTGTAGGAATTGATCTGATCCTCTCTGAAAACATGTCCAAAGTACATGCCACAAAGTCTCGCTAACCTTGCCTATAAGAAGCAACTTGATTGCATTTCTTTCAAGACTGACTTGTTCAATTTTCTGGCAGTCACAAAATCAATATTCTTTGTTACAGCATAAATCAAAGTTCTTTCATTTTCCTTACTCATTGTTCAGCTGTTGCATGTATATGAGATGATTGATAATACCGTGGGTTGGGTGAGGAGCACCTTGTGGCAGTCACTTAATCTGGTGTCAATTTGAGGATTAAGAGTGTAGGGGTGGAGTCTTCTAGTCTGTCAGTCTGGCGATAGCCAATGAGACCTCTGTGTGGCTATGACCTTCCTCTGAGAATCCAGGGAAATCCAGCAGTATTTCCCCTCTCGAGATGGGGACACTATCTCTCCACTCATTCCCTATGAGACATTGTGCCTGGCAAGACACATGGCAGCATGCTGATAGACCCTGAGCCCTGGAAACTCCTCCCACTGGAGGAGCCATGGGGAGACCCTTACCAACACTGAGATGCTTCTACCACTACTGGATACTCAAGACTCTGCACGCACTAGCCTGTAATTGTTTTGCTGTGATTGTATGTGCTTCGTGAGTCTGAAGAGGACTTAAGGACTGGGATGGGATGTTTTCTTGTTGTACAGTTGCTCTTGTATATAAACCTCTCCCTTATATGCATATGCATGTTTATGAATTTGTTTCTCTAGTCTACACAGACTAACACAGTTTTCAAAGTAAAATCTTTCATTTCCAAATTCCAAAAGAGAGTCTTTGCAGCAGATTAACTACTGGGATATGTCTTCAGTGTTTTGACTGCTATGTAATTGAGGCTTTCATGGCCATCAACCTCAGAGCCAAGTATAAGGAATTCCTTTACAATGACAATGTTTTCTTCATGTATCATAATGTTGCTTATTGGTCCAGTTGTAAAGATTTTGTTTTGTGTTGAGGTGTACTCCATTCTTTGATATCTTTTAGCTTCAAATTCTCTGAATTTTTTTAGCAAATAAGCTTGGGCCATTTGCACATCATGGATGGTTAATGAATCTTCCTCCAATCCTGATGTCACATACTTTTCCATAAAACAGAGTTCTTCATATTACCTACTTGCAAACAAACTGCATAAATATAGTAAAAGGATACAATACCAGTGCACACTTTCTATGGTTTTAGATTGCACAGTATACCTTGTGCTGTCTGAAACGCTGGTTTTTTTTTTTTTTGCTTTATGTACAGATTCTGCATGAGCACCATTAAGTGTTCTTGAGTTTTTATTCTTTTGAGTGTTATCTATAACACTCCAGCAATGGTATCCCTCAGGCATTCCCCTCTTCTGAGTCCAGCTTGAATTTCTAGTACGTTCTTGATGATTTTCTGCTGTAACCATTTCATAATTATCTTCAGCAACATTTAACTTGTAGGTGTTGTTTATTAGGTTGCTTGATAATTTTTGCATTTGATTCAGCCACATTTCTTTAGAATGAGCATAAATATGAATCTCTTTGAAAAGTTTGGCCAAGTAGTTATTTTCCAAGTTTCTTGTCACAGATCGATGGGTGCTATCCAATATTGTATCCATTTGTGGAAAGACCTCAATTGGCATTCTATTTCTGGAGAATTTGTCTGATCAATGACAGAAGTGTAACTTGAACATCCTTTTCTACCATGGATTATAGATAAAATTATCTTCCTGATATGGTTGAGTTTCCAATCTTACTTAGATTCATCTTGTAGCATTCAATATTTTTTTGGGGGTGGGGTGGGGTTCTTTTTTTTTTTTCTGATTTGGGAGAAGTAAGCCAGTTTTATAGGGCAAGCAAGCTTAGGCAATTAGCATATTGTGATCTTCAAAATTAACACGTGAATGGCAGCACAGCTGCAAGTCATGCTTCAGAGGCCAGGGCTGTTTACAGTTACAAAGGCGACAAACTACAAACCCCAGGCATCAAACTGCAACAGAGTTCAGGCATATCCAGCCTGTAGCCAGTTCAAGCATGTCTGGGCCGGATGGCTCCTGACAGGTCCCCCTTTTTTATTTTTTCAAGTAATATCCTCCCGGGAACTCCGCCTGTCTTAGGTTGTCAGGACACACACTCGGTCCTTACCCGTCATCGGTCAATGGCCTTCTAATGTCACCATGGCCTGTCTTAGGTTGGTAAAGAGTGTTCCTGATCTTACCCGTCATTGGCTGTCAAGTTCAGCTCATGGAGGCAGAGGGTCTTATCACATACTAGTCGTGTGTGCCACTCTGTTCGAGATCGCTCATCTCTGAGCGACAGTAATGAACTTGTAGGGGCCTTGCTTGAATGGTCTCAGTCTGTTACTTAATAAATGCCATGAGGTTGTTGAATAATACTGGCCGTAATGAAAGCAAAAGCAATAAACTAACGAGGGGGCCCCACAGTGGCAAGAGGTAAGGCAACAGTCCATTGAACCCGGTCCACAGTGGATTGGTGGTCAACTCCTTTCTTCTCTTCTCCGAGTCTTCTTGCAGCCACTTGATTTTTGTCTCTTACGAGTCCAGATTTGTTGGCGTAAAGACAGCATCTTTCCTGTAAAGCCAAACAAATACCTCCTTGCTCTGCAGCAAGTAAGTCTAAACCTCTTCTATTTTGTAATACTACTTCTGCTAAAGAATCTGCCTGTTCTTGCAAATCTTGTGTAGTGCCTGATGAGGCCTGCATATCCGAGATTAGCTGTCTAGATAACTTGGTATGTTGCAGTTCCAAAGGCCACTGCAGTACTGATCCCTAATCTTACAAATAGGTCACCTAGTTGCACTGCCCTTTAGCTCTTCCTGCCATGTAATCAATAGCAGGGATAGGGACAGGTTCGTTTCCAGGAATAATATCTATGTCTGGAAGGAGAAAGGCTAGCACACATAACTCTGTCCAAATGCTGAATAACTGGGTAAAAGCCCTATTGCTGCCACAAACAAAAACTGAACTATTAAGGGCACATAAGGAGCCTGTATCATTAACAACACTAGAACAAGAAACAAATCCTGCCACTTCTACAGGGCTCCCTCTCTAGAAGTGGGCATGGCAGAGAACAGGCTGGGGGAGGGGCCAACATCCTACACCCACAGGGAAAAATACAAGAAGGGAGGAAGAGGAAGAGTCCTGAACAATACTTGTGAGATTTTGTAGAAGTGGCGGGATTTGTTTCTTGTTCTAGCATTCAATATTTTGCATAAAGATTAATTTAATATGACCACTGGAGGCTTGATTTTTTTCATTTCTGTCTGATTGTGAAATTCTGAGTATATTCTTCCATTTTAGTTTTCTGACTGCACATCATTGAACACATTTTTATAATAATATATTATTAGTCTTCTTGAGCCATCCATTTCAGGAGCTTGAACCTCTTGTTCAGCTTTTATTTCTTAATTTCTTTTACCGGTATTTGCTTAGCTACTCTAAGCCAAAAAGCACATTCTAGACTTTCTTGTGGCATCCATATTTGTCTTTTCTTTCTTTCCTGTGTTTTTAATGGCATTTGTTTTCTTCACATATGTTGTTCTTGGAGTCATCTCACAACTTCTCTGAGAATTATTTGTGTCTAATGAGTAACAATCTATTCCTGTGATAACCTCTAAATTCAAGTGGGATATACTCAAAATCATACTTCAGCTCTGAAGGACTTGTTTTCATTTTCTTCAGTTTCCATTTGAACTTGCATATTAAGCAATGATGGTCTGTTTCACAGCCAGCCTTGTTTTGACTGATGATACTGAACTTCTCAATGTTCTCTTTCCACAGATATAATTGATTGAGGTCTATGTGTATAGCTGCTGTTTCAGTTGTTAGTAATTTTAATTAATGTGTCATAGTTCTGGCAAAATTCTATTTTACGCTGTCCAATATTGATTCTATCATCTTGGACAAATTTTTTTAACCATCATCTTTCTTCTTGGTTTCTGAATTTTATATCTAACGAGTAATAATCACTGCATCTTCATTGGATATTTGATCAATTTCATATGACATTAATTGATAAAAATTGATAAAAATTTACAATTTTTTTCACTTTTGTCCTCAGAGGCTGATGCATAACTGTAGTCAATTAAATTGTGTTCACTGTAGGGATAATACAGCATACTATCACTGACAGCATTATACTTCATGATATGTGTTAGTCCAGGTAGAATAGAGAAACGAATCCATGGACACTTATATGTGTATAAGAGCTTTATATACAGAGCAACTGAATATTGAGAAAACAATCTAGCACAGACCATAAATCTGGTAATAGCCCATATATCTGATACCAATCTGCAAAGTCCTTTTCAGACTCACAAAATACATGCAATGACACTGTGTGCAGGGCGATCACAGGTCAGTGGGTACAAAGTCTTGTGGTCCAAGTGGTGGGCAAAGTAAGATGATTAAAAAAATTAACCGCCCCAAAAGACCAAACCAAACTCCAGTCCTTATTACACTTAGTTTTTCCACATAAGAATCCACTAAATTTTTATTTACAAATTTAAAGATTTTTTCATATGGCTCTCTCCTACCTATTTTTCTTTTTTTTTTTCTCCTACCTATTTTTCAATCTGTGGAACACTCTTACTTTTCATTCACTGCACTCCACCATGTTCTATTGCCAAACAAATACACGCATGTGGTATTACACTTCTGACAATTTCCCAAATCTCTGAATGCTTCCACCTCCATTCCCTCTCCCCCACCCCACACCTCACCCCCAAATAAACTCTTGGTTGCTATTTCTGTCTAGAACATTCCAGTGTCTACATTTTAACTCATATATGCTGGCTAACTTCTTCTGATCACCTTAAAAAATGCAACATCTTAAACCATTTTCCAAGAACATTTGATTTATCTTACGTAACTCGTCTTATATTGGGGATACATCTATTAAACTTAGAACTCTAATCTCTCTCTGGAGTTGTTACTTATCTCTCTTCTTTTAAGGCTGCACATTTCTGAAATTCAGGTACTAAGTATTTCATTTTTGTGCTTTTAGGGCTAAACACAGTGTCTTTTATTTGAATATGTGCTTGAAAATGTTTGCAGTCTAATTAAGACCCACAGTGATAAATGATCAAATTGTCTTGAATGTCTTTGCAAGTGGGGCATTTTCTTGGTAATTCAAATAACGAGATAACAATAAATTAATATTTATTTGCACAAGTTTGAAATTATTAATGTATGCACATACCAACTTGAAAGATTGAAGTTTCTGAATATCTCTTATGAGGAAAGTTTAAGTACTTGAGATGATATTTTATATTTCTAAAGAATTATCTAGTTCTCCAAGTGCTGTCACTTGCATTCTCTGTGAGGTTCATGACAACTGTGAAGTAAATAACATAGGCATTATTATCCCCATTTTACAAATGAGAAAAAAACGAAGCTCAGAAAGAAAAGTGGCATACATAAAATCACTCGTACAGAAGTAAGGTAATTTGAAACCCATTTTAGGACTCTAAAAATATAAACATTTAAGCATTTACTACAGGCAGTTGTTATTTCCACTGTATCAAACTGTTCTCACATTACTTACAATCAAGCTGGAGAAAATATAGAAAGAAGTAAACTGTATTAATTTACAGAGAAGTACTAGGAATTTATGTGAATTGTATTCAATTCTGAAAGTGGCCTTGTCAGGTAGGCAGTATTAATCCATTTTACAGATCAGAGCTTTACAAAGGACACACACTCATTAAAAGATAGAGTCATAATTTGAAAGAGGATCTGTCTAAATCCAAAGTTCAGCCATGCTCAATATCCAAAGAAGGCGTGTTGCTGGCCTTCACTCCTGTTCACTCCTGAGTTGAATCTGATCCCTGGGAGGGAATGGCGTGGGAATACCTTTGTCCCAGGAGAAAAGAAGGGCATCAGAGGAGGGTGCCCGTCACTAACCGGGCAGGAACAGAGGCGACTTGTCACTAAAAAGGAATGCTTGTTAGGTACAGATGTAAAGACACCAAATGAGCTTTCTTAGCTGTCAGAGCAGGGTTGCCAGCCCAGCAGGGAGCAGGGACAGCAAGCAGGAGCGAAGACAGAGGTGAGATCACAGAGTGGAGGCATAGAGATGGGAAGTGGACGAAGCTGCAGCTCATTCTTCTCAAACGGGTTCCTCTTTTTCCGTAGGCCCCTTACACTTACTTCATCCACATTCTCTGTGAGTATATCAATTCTCATTACTTCCATGATGTCGGTAAGTTCCAAATATCCAACGTGCAGATCCATGACCTGAGTTCTAGACCTCTGAAAGAGGAAATTGAAGGATAGTTGGACAGTGCCACTGGAAGACCATGAAGGCTGGTGAGAGCGGCTGTTCAACAGGCCCCTGGTTCATCGAGACCCCAGGCACACCCGAGGGAAATGCTACTCAGGTCTGTGTCACATCCATATTTGGATCATGTTGAGTCCTACAGCTTTCGTTAGTCAATTTTCTTAAGCGGATCATGTCGAAGGTGATATTTGTACCCCTGAGCATGACAGGTACTTCATGCTAAATAGGGACCAAATGAAACTACATATGGCCTTCCAGAATAGCTAATCATCATACACTTTCTATTTCAGTGCAATATATTATCATTTATCCATTTGCACAGACAAGAACTAGGAGTGTCATATTTTATTGATGTGTCTTCTTAACCTCTCCCCACCCATATCCAATCTATTTCTGTGGTCCACCATTTTAATATTAGATGGATAGATTCCTGGTGGTTCTACAGCCAAAAGTTTAACCACTAACTGAAAATGTTGATGATTTGAGCCTGTTTAATGACTCCTTGGGGAAAATATGTGACAGTTTATCATACTTCCATGAAGATTGCAACCTCAAATACCCCATGGTGCAGTTCTTTTCTGCCACATGTGGTCATTATGAGTCAAGGTTGAATGCAGGACGCCCCATAACAATAGACTCAATCTTTCCTAAGAGGACACCATGTTTCTCATGGAATGCACTGACTTATTCTTAAACATACCCCTCTTTTCATGCCATTCCACATTTAGAAATTTTGAAATGATCTCCCATTTACTTAGAAAGAATTCTGATCTCTTTAATGTAAAAACCTTGGTCTTCTGACTTGGTATATCCAGTCTTTACAAATTCACAATTTACTTCCCAATGGCAGAGTTAATCCATACCTTCTCTGGCCCCACTAAAACATTTTCAAGTAACTGAAAGCTTTTCTTGGCAACTCCTTTCTACCCTGATTTGATAAATGTGTTTTATGTTCTTATTGCAGCACTTTCCTTATGTATTGCTAATATAAAACTTACCATGTTATGTTGAAATTGCTTACATTTTTAATTGCTCAATCATATTAAAATTAGTGAAATCATATCAGTCATATTAGTGATCAGTGAAATCATTACTACAATGGATATCAGAATATTTTCTTCTCATATTTATTACAATCAACACCTCCTCTCCCTGATCCTATCTTGCCAGGCCCCTATCCAGTGACTACCTCAATAGATCTATCTATGTTGGATTTCATATATTGAAAGTCATGCAAAACAAAGCACAATCCTACAAAATCACACAAAGAAAGAATAAACAGACAAACAGACCCAACAACAATGACTAGGCAAAACAGAAAAACCTAAATCATAGGGAAAAAAATATCAAAAATGAAAACAACTTTAAAACGGATCAATAGGAAGATCACATGATAGGGTATTGTAGATGAAATTAACAACATTTGCCATAAATGGCCTTTCAGTGCTTTCTGCATAATAAGATTAACATTTCTACTGACTATGGTCAAAGGGGATTCATCTAGGTGGGGACTGACCCTTCAAATGAATTTTGGACTTCCACAGTCATACATAGTCTTCTGCAAACCAGATGTTCACAGTTAAACTCTGACAGTATTCTCTCCATCAGAAATGGGTGTTATTATTTACAATCCCTGGATCACACAGACTGGTGAGCCTATTGTATATGAACTCAATTTATGCATCATTTAGATAGCTGACATAATTTTTTCTGATAGATGGATACCATATGTTTTTTTTTTGCCATAGTTGACTTTAGCATTCACAGATTCCAGTCATCTCTTCATGCAGGCAATCATAGAGTAGGGTCAAGTCATGAAATGTAATTGTTCATAGATTGAGGCTAGAATTAAGTGTGCATCCCAAATCTATTTTTTATATCTGTGCTTTCTATATGTCCCTAGTTAATATCAGATAGAATATTATTACTTTATGACAGAGAACATTACATATAATACCCACTGGACATATGGTAATTATAGTGATAGTGTAATTTTAGCCAATGGTATAGGATTTAAAACACTGGTGAAAGGGAAAGTATGCACGTATAGGCAGGTTTAAAACTGCAGTATACAATTCACTAGCCATCTTGGAGATACAAATCAGAACAATAGTGAGATATCACCATAAACCCACAACTACAACATAATTTAAAAATTAAAATAAGAATAAAACATGCTGGAGAGGTTGCAGGAAGATGGGAGCTCTTATGCATTGCTGGTCAGCTTGTAAATATGCACAACCATTGTGGAAAGTGATATGTCATTACTGAAAACAGTTGGGAAGAGAAATGCCATATGATCCAGTAATATCTTTGCTAGACATATATCCCAAAGATATGAGACAGAACATGAATAAACATATGCTTTTCCATGTTCATTTCAGGACAGTTCACAATGGGAAGAAGCTATTTGCTTAAATTTTTATCTACTTGGTGCATAATAAATCCACTAAGAAGAGAAATGATGAATTTTCACTGTTGTTTCTTTAGTACCTCTCAAGGTAGGTAATACATAAAGGTGATCAACTAATATCAGTTGGTAAAATAAAATGCAGGGAATCACATGCACCAAGGGCCAGAGAATAATTTTAGACTTATTGGTTGTAGCAGAATGATAAGTCTGATGGCCGACCTTGTTCTCATTGGCTCAGGCTATAGGGAGACTGTACTGGTAGCTTGAAGATGCTTGGCACATGGGGCTAGCCAGAGCTGGACACTGTAGCACAACTAATTTCACATCAAGCAATAATCTGCCTGGCCTGACCTTAGACCTTCATTCTTTTGTGTTTATCAATAGGAAAACTGAACTCATAGATGGGTCTTCTTCATTTGAAGTCTAGGTTATGTTGAATATTATGGATCTGCTTGGAAATAACTTTCCTGTCGTGTCTCATCCTTCCTAAACCCAATTCGTAATAACTTCATGTGTTACAATAGCCTGAGAGATGGTGAAATCAAATCAAACAAATTGTGTTTACAGAGCTTACAGCAACTTATTTGATATCTTTAATAGTGAGGTAGTTTGCCAACTATTGGATTAATAAATTCCTTGAAAAATAAATAACCTATAATTTTAGTATCCTCAGGACCCCTTGGAGGGTATGGCAGTTATGCATTGGGCTGTGAGCTGCAAGGTCAACAGTTCAAAGCCAGCAGCAGAAAGGATGGGCTTTCTACTCTTGTAAACAATTGCAATCTCAGAACCCCACCTGATTGTTGCTATGAATCAGCTTTGAGTTGACAGCAGTGGTGTTTGATTTTTTTTTTAATTGGGCCACAAGTCTGGAAGAGACAGACAAGATTGAAAGAAGATACCAGTGTGGATATCAGAAGAGACTTTGAAACTTACTCTTAATCACAGAGTAGTTAATGCAATTGAAAGAAAGGATGAAGTCAAAGAGCGGAACATAAAATTTCAAAGGGGAGCTCTAGAAGACAGTCAAGTGGTACAGTGGGATGTACAAAGACCCAGAGATGGGAAAACAAAAAGGAAAACTCACCCCTCATCTTGCTTTATTTTTTTATTATTTAAATTTGTAGAGAGAACATTTCAATATTCTCAAAATCACTTCAACTGAATTGATGCCAAATCTTAGTGATCCCACAAGACAACACAGACTAGCTTTTTTTTCGTTTGTTTCTAAGACTATAACTTTTATCTTCAGCTTTATTGGCACATAATTCACATATCAAGCAATGCAATTGGTCAATTATGTCATGAAGAATTATACAATCATCCCCACAATCAATTTCAGAATATTTTCTTCAGGCCTTCCCCCCCATGATTAAGTCTCCTTTAAAGTGAATTGTGGAGTCGTGACCTGTTCTAGCACCTCCTTCCCACCTTTATGGTTTACTCCTGAAATCCCTTCATCCTCCCTACCTCCCACTCCTACAAAAATCTGCATTAGTTATCCTCTCTATGCAACCACTCCTTCTATGCTCCACAATCTGGTAAATCAAGCATAAACAATAAAGCACAAAAATGAAATGAAGTGGAAAAGATAGAACAATAGTAATATAAAAATAGCATACCAACAATGAACAAGAAAGAGAAGACCTCTATCAATATTTTAAAAGGCAGGGAAAGAATTACTCTCATGCATCAGGCAAGAGATTCTTGTACCTAGAACAAATTCAGGTTGGGTCAGCAAAGTCAACTAACCAAGTAGCAAGTTTAATATGGTATAATCAGGATTGTAATAACCTATGTTTGAGAATAAGGCTGTCCCAGAACTTTGCCTGTGGCTAGAGAGGAAACTTCCAGTGGCTTAATCTGACTAGAAGCTCTGCAGATGGGTTTTAGGCTCCCACTATCCACAGGCTTTCACAAATTGCATGCTATCAGTTTTAGCTCTATTTTTTCTTCTGTCATTGTTGAATTTGGTTGTTGTCATATTTGGATCTCCCAAGGTGATGTGCTTCTTCCATGTGGGCTTAGTTGACTCCTTTCTTAGATGACTGTTTGTGTGAATAAAAACCTTTAAGACCCCAGAAATTATTCTGATTGATGGGTAGGCACCAACTACTTTCTTCACCACATTTGCTGTATTAGTCTTACCTTCAGCAATCATTTTATGAAAGCAAGTATCATCAGGGCCATAAGCTTATTATAAATTGAAGGAACTCAAGAAAAATTCTCCAGTTGCAATACTGAAAGATTTTGTGGGCAAACTATTGAATGATCCAGGAAATATCAAAGTAAGATGGGAAGAATGTACAGAGCTACTTTATCACAAATAACTGGCCTACATTCAAACATTTGAGGAGATAGCATATGAGAGAGAACTTTTGGTACTGAAGGAAGAAGTCCAAGATTCACTGAAAGCATTAGTTAATACAAGGTTCCAGGAGATGATGGAATACCAATTGAAGTATTTCAACAAGCTGATAAAACACTGGAAGCACTCACTCATCTATGCCAGAAAATTTGAATTTTCCAACTGACTATTCCAAAGAAAGGTGACCCAACAGAATGCTCAAATTATAAAAAATATGATTGATATCATATCCAAGTACAATTTTGCCAAGTATCATTAAACAATGGTGGCAATGGTACATTGAGGGGAGTTGCCTGAATTACAGGTAGGATTCAGAAGATGTGGAGCAAGAGACATCATTGCTACTGTCCGATGTGTCTTGGCTTAAAGCAGAGAATACCAGAAAGATGAATACTTATGTTTTATTGACTATCTATGGCATTAGACTGTATTGGGCTATAAGAAACTCTGGATCGCCTTGAGAAGAATTAAGATTCCAAAGCACCTTCAGTGTGGATTACAACTCGATGTAAATAAGACCAAATTCCTCACAACCAAACCAGTAACGGATATTATGATAACTAGAGGAAAGACTAATGTTTTCAAAGATTCTATCTTGCTTGCATACACAATCAATTCTCGTGGCAGCCGCAGTTAAGAGCTCAAATACCACATAGCCTTGAGTAAATCTCCTTCACAAGATTGGAAGACTACTAAGGTTTGCCTGCCCCGAGCTATGACATTTTCAGTGGCCTCATATGCATATGAAAGTTGGAAATTGAATAAGGTTGACCAGGATGGATGGATGTCTTTGAAATATGGCACTCGTGAAGAATATAGAAAGTATCATGGATTGACAAAAGGACGAACTTTCTGTATTACAAGAAGTACAGCTTGAATTCTTCTGATAGGCAAGGATGATTGTGAGACTTTGTCTTGCCTCATACTTTGGACATGTTGTCAGGAGAAACCTACCACTGGAGAAGACCATCATGCTTGGTAGAGAGGAAGCAAAAAAAAAAGAGGAAGACCCGAGATGAGATAGATTGACACAGTGGCTGCATCGATAGACTCCAAAGTAAGAACAATTGTGAGATGAGCACTGGATCAGGGAGTATTTGAGTCTGTTGTGTAAATGGATGTTGTGAGTGTGAATGGACAGGGTGGCACCTGACACCACCACCAAAATTGGATCCTACATCAAACATGTGCATTAGCAAATGTAAAGGCACCCCAGAGAAGATCCTCCTGTTGATTTGGGGTGGGTTCTGTGCTTCCTTTTTTGGCCACTTAATTGGTTGGCTGCTCCTGGGGTCAGCAGTAAAAGTCATCATTAATTTGGCTTCTCCATCAAGATCTTATAATTTGGTTTTACAACTTATCTTATAATTTGGTTTTATGATAAAAATCTATCCTCAGGAGTATTGCCTCATTGAGTTCCCAAGGTTAATGAAAATCACCAATTCTGTAGATAAAAAAACGACAAAAGACAAAGGGAAAGTAAAGTCACACATACTCATGTTTTCAGAAATATTGTGATTTAAAGGATTATGGGAGTTCTTACCATGAAGCAAGATTGATATGCAAATTTCGCTGAGTGTGAAAAGAAAGATTCTTATGTGAGAAAGGAAATTGTGGAACTGGTATTGTTGTATCAAAGTGTCAGAGATTTTGCAAGCATTGAGATAATTGTCCTCCAAAATGACAAGAGAGGAAAAGAAGCTGAAATAGAACCTTGTTGCTTAACACAGTAGGATAGATGCTGAGCCTAAAAGCCAGCATCTTACCCATTATCTGATTCCTTAATTCTGGGAATTCAATGTTTTTTTCAAATCCATTCCAAATTCATCAATAAAAGATCTTTCATCAAGAAGCCATCAATGAACAAACCTGAAAAGTAAATTGATGGATTTTTCTCTTGAGATTATTCTTAGGTCTTATAATTCCAAAAGGATTTGCAACTTTTTACAGATGACCCCCCATTAGTAACAGAGTTGAATATGGTAATATTCAGTATAAAATCAATAGTTATTTTATAAAATTTAGAAAAACTGAAAAAGAAGGACATGGAATAATTTTTTTTCAATCCATTGAGAAATAAGTGATTATGGTGAATCCAATAGTCTTATTTTACTTTTATTATTATTTTTATTTACCGAGCTCATGAATTCAATAATTTTATACCTAGATAAGAAAGACAGGTAAGAAAAAGAATGGAAAATAAATGATGATATACCAATGACTAGTGATTTTTAATATTGCTGGAAAACAGTGAGAATCACCAACTGGGTTTATGAAAAATGTGTTCTATTCATTTTCATTTATTAGAACAATAAAAATATATTTGTCGTGTGATTACATCAGAATATCTGTGGAAAACACACATAGAGTGACTAGCTAAATATTAATTCAAGTCTGTATTTGCAATGCTTTACCCTGGAAGTTTACTCATGCTAATTCTTCTAATCTTCATTTTTAATTATGGAAATGCACAGTTATCACTGCAGCTCCTACAAACAAACTCTTTTCCTCTCATTTTTTAACTGCAGGCATCTAAAAATCAGATATAGAATATAAGTTGTGCTTAGAAATATGGAAAGGTCAGTAATGATAGCAAAGTTGCTATCTACTGCATACCATCAGGTACACTTTGTAAAAGAAATTTTTGGCTTGAGACTATTTCCCAGTGAATATAAATTACCCATCACTGAAATATCTAATACTAATTTAGCCCCTTTTCAAAATGTACTGCTGAAAATTGCAGAGATTTCTTATTTAAAAACAGTGGTTATTTCCCAGCAAGGGAAGGGAAAGGTATATGGGAAACAATATAAAATGACTCACTAATGAAAAGGAATTTATTCTCTAAAGCTATCATTCCCCAAACTGAAGAAATTGCTCATTTTGACCGCCAACTTGAAATAAGGTGTGTGTGTGTGTATTGTGCTAAGCTGGCATAGGAAACTACGTGTGTGTGTGTGTGTGTGTGTGTGTGTATATATATATATATATATATATATATATATATATATATATATGCCAAGCACTTAGGAGACTATCTTTGGGGAAAGGAAGCTGCAACAATTTTGTTTCAAACAAACACATCCAGAAATTTAACTTACTGTCTTTTACAAAGTAGTTGTATTTATCTTTCTTTCTCTATCAGACACAACCCAGGGCTGATCTAAGCCTAAATGGCTTAAATCATGTACAGTGGCTTCTAAATAGAGTACATCTAAATGCAAAGTGGTTACAGGAATAGAACAATTGGGTTGTATAATAGACTCTTCATTTCAATCTTGAAATAAACAACTGCTGCATAAATAACTTCATGAAAAAGTCATCTCCCCCCACCCCAATAAAAACAACCTAAATTTTAGATGCATGGATATTTGGAGATTGAACTTTTTATAAAACACAAATTGCCAATAAAATAGCCCATGTATGGGTATCAGAATGAAGTGAAATAATAAATGTTCACTGAGAATTTTCAATGGACAGGGGTGATTGGGGAGAATAAGAAGATGCAGTGTAGTCAATGACATCAGTTCTCTAGTGTTCTAAGCCAGACACTACTCCTAGTTACTGTAATAACCACACAAACAAAAGAAAAAATGCATATATTTAGAAAATAACATGCTTATCCTAAGATAGAAAGATGCATGAATGTATACATTCATAATAGCTACATATCTGACAGGTAGTTTGTGCAGTGTTGTAGTATCTAATGGTACAGATTTGAACAAAAATGTTTGGGTCATAATCTGAGTTCTGTTACTTCCTAACTATGTGACTTTGGAAAAGTTCTTTTATCTGAGTATCTCAGTTTCCTCAGCTGCCATCAGAGATAAACACAAAAGTGGTAGGGTGCAGAAATCAATTAATCTCTGTGCAGTGCAGAACTCACCAGTGCCTGGCATATATAATTATGATTGTCTGCTAGTATGCTAATTCTTATTCTAAAAGATCAATAAACACTACAACACATAGAGTATATGCATACTGCATGCAAAAGTATCTATGTCAGTATTTCTGTTTTCCAGTGTGTTATATCTTATTATGAAGGATATTTTTCTTTTTTTGTGATATTCTTATTTTCTATTAAAGTAAAAACCAAATATTATTAATAAGGTAAGGAAAAGGAGAAATTCCAAATGATGTCAGAGGAGGCTCTGAAACTTGCTGTGAAATGTGGAGTAGGTAAAGAAAATATAAGAATGACAAACTAAAAGAGCTGAATAGAAAACTTCAAAGAACAACCCAAGTATTATAATGAGGTATGGAAAGGCCTGGAGTAGAAAGCCAAAAATGAAGAATGTTCTCAGCATGTCTCAAACATAAAGAACCGCAGGAGTAAACCAAGCTTTGAGTTACATTATTGAAGGGATTTATGGACAAAATGTTGAATAATGCAGGAAAATAGCACGATGAGACAAGGATGTGGCAGTTACACAGCTTGTGAAGGAGTGGAGTGGAGTCTACTCTGTCAATCAGGTCATCAGCTTGATGACCTAATTTTGGAAACACAAAGGAGATCAATAACTCACTGGGAGTCAGAGACTCTCTCTGCTTCAACTCTTTACTTTCTCTTCCTGATGACAAGCAACATGGAGGAGCTACAATGAGGCATCCAGAATCCTGGATCTGGAGGAGTCATGTGGAAACCCACCCCAGAGCTGACTTACCACCCACTGGCCTGTGATTGTCTTGTATTCAATATCATTGCACATGTTGCATGAGTCTCAAGAAGTTATAGACTGGTATCGCATAGGGGCTAATAATGGACTTATGGACTTGATCTGGACTGGACTTGGATGTTTTCTTAATATACCATTACTCTTTGATATAAAGTTTTCTCTTACACACATATGAGTGTTTTTGGATTTGTTTCTCTAGTCTACTCAGACTAACACAAAGGAATACACAGAATCACTGTAAAAAAAAGAACTGTTCAACACCCCACCATTTCAAGAGTGGAGAATAATCAAGAACCAATGATATTGAAAGAAGTTCAAGTTATGTTGAAGGCACTTTCTAAAATCAATCCCCCAGAAATTGAAGGATTGTCAATCGAAGTGTTTTAACAAATGAATGAAGTATTGGAAGCACTCATCTATGTCAAGACATTTGGAAGACAGCTATCTGCCCAACGATATGGAGGAGAAACACATTCATATGTATTTCCCCAAATGGTGACTTCATAGATTTCAGAAATTATAGAGCAATATCATTAATATCACCTGCCAGTAAAATTTAGCCGAAGATCATTTCATGATGTTGTCGCAGTAAAACAACAGGGGCATGCCAGAAATTTGACCTATATTCAGGAGAGGACATGGCACAAAGATATCATTGCTGAAATCAAATGGGTCTTCACTCAAAGTAGAGAAAATCATAAAGTTGTTTACATATATTTCATGATAATGCAAAGATATTCAACTCTATGCATCATAATAAACTCTGGGAAACATTGAGAGGAATGTGAATTACACAGTATTGTGCTCAAGGGAACTTGTACATGGACAAGGCAGTAGTCATTTGAACAGAGTAAGACAATACTGAGTGGTTTAAAATCAGGAAAATAATGCACCAGGATTGCACCCTTTATTATATTTATCCATTCTGTATACTGAGAAGATAATCTGAGAATCAAGAGTATATGAAGAAGAATATTGTATCAGACTTGAAAAAATCTCACTAACAACTTATGGTATACAGACAGCACAACCTTGCTTGCTTAAAACCAAGGGGACATGAAAGATTTGCTGGTGATATAGGACTGCAGCCAACAATATGAATCAAAACTGAATGTGAAACAAAACAAATCCTCACAAATGTACCAGTATACAACATTATGATAAAAAGAGAAAAGAGTGAAGATATCAAGGAATTTACTTTACTGGGATGCACAATCAGTGTTTATGAAAGCAGCAATCAGGAAGTGAAATTATATTGGGCCTGATTAATACTCACCTTCAGCAAGGGAACACAAAATGTATGGGTGGTATAGCAAAAGTGTGGTGAAGACATTAGATGGTGCCTCGCTATATAAAAGTAAAGGCTTGTCTTCAAACAAGTAGTCATCTAAGTGAGATGTCAAGTAAGTCCACAAGGAAGAAGGACACCAACATCAGTCAACAATGAAGGATTGTTGATCCTATAATACAGAACAGTATCAGAGCATAGACTGTGAAAATCTGGTTTGCAAAAGGTGATGGATGAGAGTGGGAGCCCAAGATACAGTTGTGAGATCTACATAGAAAATGCATGTCCAGTGATTTCCCTCCCTCCAGAACTGAGGGATGGTAAGAAACTGGTAACCAAAAGGAGTGCTTTGGAGAGATGGCTAAAGGAGAGAAAAATGATAAACCTGCTTTGAATTATTGATATCTTGTCATTGGATTCCTCTCTGATGCACATTGGACATGATCTGGTTTACATCCTTTTCCGAATTTGTTTTGTGTCTTGTTCTTGTTTGTTCATATTGTGGGCCATCACAGAAACATTTTGTCATGGGCGGTAATCCTCTCGATTTTTTGTTATGTTTTTTTTTCTGTTTTTCAGTGTATGAAACCCAGGATTAATAAACATATAGGCACAGGAAATAGGATAAGAGTTTTGGAGGGCTACAGTGGTGGGCTGCAGGGGTGTGGTGGGGAAGGGAACTAATGTCCAGGAGTTTAAGAATGGTTTAAAACTGGTTCTGGTAGTAATTATACAATACTGCTTGATTGCTCCATATGCTTCAAAATTGTACAGTGAATAAGAAAGCCTCAGAAAAACATGAATTTAGACTATGACATTTCCGAAGACTATTGAGAGCACCATACATTTCCAGAACAGCTGGATCTGCCTCAGGAGAAGTACGGCCAAAATGCTCCTTAGAAGTGAGAACGACAAGACTTCATCTCAAGTACTTTGGACTGGTTATCAGGACAGACAATTTTCTGGAAAAACACATTAAGCCGAGAAAAGCAGGTCAGTGAAGAGGGAAACAATCAGGAGATGAATTGACACAGTGTCAGAGGACCAGGCAGAATTTTGTTTCGTTGTACATAGGATCCCTACGAGTCCGGAGCAACTTCCTGACAAACAACAGCGTAAAAATCTATCAAAGCAGAGGAAGCTACCTTACAAAATATAGCCCAATGTAACAATGTCACACACGTATGCACACACAAAAGAGAGGGGGGTTATGCTTGAAAATGGAAGAAGAATGATTTTGAACTTGGCAAGAGTAAGCACATGGTAAAGTGGATGAACGGTAAACTGAAAATGGGGATCAAATCATGCTACCTGTTAACATACTCCTAGCTTCTTGTTCTGAACATCACCCTTAGCACCTGGAATTTTGCCCAGAGAATTCTCCCCCAGGGCTGTAGAATTGCTCGTTGATAAAACAGACCTGAAGATATTACTCTATAGAAATCCTCCAATAACCTGTGCATGTCCTATTGATAGCAAGCACTATGGACACATGAATAGCTTCTTATCAGCTGCTTAGTGTCTCATTTTAAAATTTAATTGCCACCCAGTTTCATGAAATAGTTGAAGAACGCCCCTATAATACATGGAGGTCAAGATAGCAAACAGACAATCATAATAAAAGAAGCCTGGATGAAATAGAGCCAATGAAGATGAAAAGATTTCAAGGGAAGTATAATAAATAGTCTCAGAAATAATTAGAAAACGTATTTCATCCGTGAATCATTGTCTGCAGGATTTGGGTAACAGAGAAAGAATTGAACAGAGAAGCATTGAAAACAGAGAAAAAACTTCAAATAGAAAACAAAGTAATATGTAATGATGGAATTTGGGTATAGTATAAGTTTGTTTAACTGGTACTTCCTTCTTAGATACCAAAATTTCTGTCTTTTACATAAGAAATGTACAACTTACCCTTCACCCTCCTTCATGGATTTGAACCAAAGAAAGGAGACTATAGATCTTCAAGATATCTGGCCTGAAGTTTCTAAGAGCTACAAATATTCTCTACATATACTTCTAAAGAAAGGGTTTATATCCTATAATAGAGGCAGGAAGACATTTTAAGCAAAGAGAAAATGAATAGCACTGCTTTCTTTGCAAGAGTCTAAAGCTCACTCCTTAAGCAAAGGCTATTGGCAATGGAACAAAGACATGGTTTATGGACACATTAGTTCACATGCATAACTAGTTGCTGATAGGTCTGCAGAATCAGTGCTCAATTAGTGTGACCCTCCATTTATCAGAACAAAATATTGCCCAGTCCTGTGTCATCCTCCTGGGTGTTATTATGTTTGAGATCTTTGTTGCAGTCTCTCTGTCATCCATCTCGTGGAGGGTATGCTAGGTTGAGTTCTCTAGAGAAGCAAAAACAGTGATGCTTGTATTATGTGTTTGTATATGGAACGAGATTTATATCAATAAGTGGCTGGCACCATTGTAGAAATAATTAAGCCTTTCAGACCAGGATTCTCTTGACTCATGAAAGCTAAAGAACTGGAAGCAAGACGAGGAAGCAGAGGTGACCTGGACACAGGCTGGTGGTGCAGAGGCAAATAAATCCAAAGTTCCTGAATGAATCCACAAGAGCTAGTTTGCCAACAGCTCCTGGGATCAGCAGGTGACCTAACAGGAGATTGAGGAATCAGATACAAGATCAAGCTCCAACAAAAGGTGAAGTTTCAAAGACAGATTCGATTTGATGGAGCCTATTCCTTATACAATAGATAACATTCCCAAGGAAGTGTTATCAAGCTACCAAGCCATGACCCAATTTATAGACTGGGCTCCACTTCTAACCTTACCCTTGAGTGTCCAATTGTTACAACCTCTTTCACAGAGGGTATTCTTTGTCACTGGTCTTCTCCATTATCAAGCAGGATGTTCACTTCTCAGGGATTAGCCAATGGAAACCTTATGAATAGTAGGGGGACATAGTGACAGTTCTAGAAAAAGGGTGGCAAGTTGACAGCTTGATGTTTATTTCAACAGCAAACAGGAAGATATTATTTTTTAATGGAACTCTGGCTGAATCAAAATAAGAGACCTCAAGTATCATGCACGTGATCCAGGGGTCATTTAAAAATAATAATAAACTGCTGTACTTGTTATTGATTGATTTCTTTATGCTCATTTGGGGATCATGTTTTTAATCAAAATTATTTTTAATGTTCTTGGTCATGCAATTTCAATGACTTGTCTCTTTTTAAGGAATATAGTTGCATCATGGAAAGAGCATGGCATTTGGAGTGAAAAGGATGAAAGTTCAAATTTGGGATTTTTTTTTTTACCTCCTCACCAGTCTGTATTCTCATACAATTGTACTGAAATACATGTGATAACATATGCAGAGTTGATCTGACATAGAGTAAGAATTTAAACAATGTTAGGCCTTGTTAATAGTACAGGAGCTTGCAAGAATTTCTGAAGTTGGCTGAAAGCATGCAGTTACAGAGCCCAGTATCTACTTTGTGGTATTTCTGCTCAAAATGCATAACCGGAATCTAATCATGAGGCAATATCTAACAAATTCAAAATCAGAAGTATTGTACAAAGTAAACCGCCTGTACAAAAATAAATAAATAAACATCCATTGAGCCAGTTCTGACACATAAGGATCCAATAGGATCAGACAGAACTGCCCCTGTTGGTTTCTGAGATTGCAACTTTTATTTTTAACATTTTTTGGGGGACATCACTGCCCTCTGGTGGTCGTGGGAGCTGCCACTGGATTTGAACCGCCATACCCGGGGGCCGCAGTCCTTCACTCAACCACTTACGCCACCGGGGCTCAGCTGAGATTACAACTTTTTACGAGAATCAGAAGCTCATTTTCATCCTGTGGATTAGCTGGTGTTTTTGAATGAGCGACCTTGCAGCTATCAGCCCAAGGGGTAAGTCTCTGAAATTCTTTCTGTTATTAAATAAGATGGTTTCTAATAGAAGGACAATTAGGACGATGGCAGTTTTGTGTTACTGAACACGGGGTCGCTGAGTGAAAACCCACCTGATGGCACGTAGCAAGCATGGAGCATGATGGCGGCATCAAGGAGTCAGAATAATGAGCAGACCGGATGATGTGCAATTTTATTTTGGCTTGCAGAATATCTCGACAATTGGAAAGTCCAAAAGCAAAAAAAGATGTATACGTTAGATCCATAGTAATGTGTCCATGTGAGTTTGATGAATTTGATCAAGTTTTGCATTCTATATGTGCCTATGTTTAAGGACTGTATGCTGATTATTTAGGGTAATGGAGTATCAAGTCTGCTATGTATTCTGTAAAAATTCTAAAAAGCATTATGCATACTTGCATGTGTGAAGTGATTGAAAAGGAAAGGGGAAATAGAGCAAATGTGATAAAATACTGGCATTTGAGAAATAAGGTTAAAGGGTATATAATAATGATTTCTATTACTTGTGGTATGTCGGATAATGGTCCTCAAAGATGTCATATGCAGATAGCTGGAAGCTATGGATATGCTATTTTAAATGGCAAGGGAAATCTTTATAAGTGGGATTAAGCCAGCGCTTGAGAAGGAGAAAATATCCTGAACTTCCCGGGGGACGAGGGCAATGTAATCAGCAGAAGAGAATGAAGGAGGTGCAGAGAGAGTCCAAGAGAGACTTGAAAGAGGCTCTCCCAGCCATGGAGCCCTGCTGGTGCCCTCTGGTAAGCACGAGACTGTTTTCTGCTTGCAAGTTAGCAGGTCAGACCCCATAGGCCACTTCACAGGCGAAAGAGGGTATTTTCTGTTCTTGTAAACATTTGCACTCTCAGAAACCACTCGAGGGGCGGTCCCTAGGAATCAGAGGGACTCAATGACATTGGGGATAGCTTTGGAGCTCCCAGCTCAGGAACTCTGGTGCCTCCTTGGTTACCTGATCAGCTGCCAGTCTGTTTTATAGAAATCATCTGTTTCCATAAAAATAAAGCCCCAAAGTCAAACCCATTGCTCTGTGGTTCATTTCAACTCACAATGATCCTGGGTTGTTTTCTGAGGCTATACATCTTTATGGGAGCAGGAAGTGTCCTCTTTGTCCCACAGATTAAAGGATGGGTTTGAACCATTCAAGGTTACCTTCCCCAGACCTAATGGATACCTTCACGAGGGGGTGGGGAATTCAATGGAGACAGTTCTGTGCTGTCCTACAGGGTGACTCTGAATTGGCCACCTGGCAATGGATTGGTTGGCTTTGAAGATGGTGGAGGGAGCCACTAACCAAGGGCATTTCTGAAAACTGGAAAATGCAAGAAACGAATCCCCCCTTAAAGGTGCCAGATATGCTGACATCTGGATTGTAGCCTCAGGGGATCTTTTTTCAGACTTCTGACCTCCAGAAATTTAAGATCCTACATTTGCATTGGTTTTAGCCTAAGAACTTGTGGTAATTTTTACAGCAGATTTGGGAAATTTTGTCATTATTCTTGTAATTCTTTTAAACTCTTGAAATTATTTTGAAATACAAAGTTATTTTTTAAAGTTTGGAATGTACTTAAAAATTCCTTTGCTAGAAAATGTGGGGGAGTGGTATTTTAGTTAAATTAATAAGATTAATTAATAGCATTGCTAGACAAAAGGATAACTGTGCACAGATGCTAGTAGACTACTCAAAAAACCCACATTAGTATGGAACACTGGAAGTGTTGGATAATTAAATTATTTCAATAAAAGCCAGAATACTAAATATTATAGAAAATGAATGCTTGCCTTTTAATTAAAAAGTAGAGGTATTTATGGCTATCTCATTAGCCATATGTTCTATATCTTTCGAAAGAGAAATCAATTGAAATGACTTTCATTTTTGTTATCACCCAATTTCTCATTTTCCCCCAACCAAACATCATCATTATTCTCATATAATTTTATTCAAGACTGTCTTCTGCCGCCTCAAAAGAAGCCAAGGATAACCTCTCACTTCCAATTTTCAAGCCAGTAGGAGAGGCGAGGTGGTCGAAACTGAACAGACACACAGACGGACGTGAAAATAATGAACAGGTCCAAGGGCAAGATATGTTAAACCGGACTCAGAAGGCAGGAGTCAATGTGCCAGCTGGTGTTAGCTGGTCAGAGCTTCTTTCAAGTGTCAGCTTTGACTGGGGACTTCAGAAGGATGGAGAATGTCAGTTCTCATTTCCAATAGGAAGTTAGTAAAATTTGCCTACGTGTGGAAAAATCTCAGAGTGGCTGGGGGACAAATGAATTTAGGAAAAGACAAAGTGAGCTGGTTGGTCGTGCTGCTGGACCACTGCTACTGTGAGTGGGGGTTGGGAGTTCCAGACATATATCAAAAGATGGAAGCAAATATGCAATGGTATTAACACCAAGAGAGACTTCAAAGTGAGACGTTAGAGTTGATTTAGAGGTCAATGGGAATTTAAATCCCGGAGGGTATTTCAACTTCTGGAATGATATTGGAGGGCGGACTATGTATCATGCTATTTCATTTGTAGTAAAAGTCTAAATGGTTTATTTGTCATAGCAATTTTGCCATTACTTCCCACAGCCACAGCTAATTACCTATTAATTACAAGAGACAGAAATAACGGCTCTTACCAAATTGGGTTTGTGCTGGGCCGCAGTTCAGAGAACAAGTTACAACTTCTTCCTTCACGTGTCTTGAACAGAACTTGGAAGACGCTCCAAAGTGCTGGAGACCTCGGAGAATCACGTTGTCCCACAAAAGCAAAGGTGAGGAAGAACAGTTCAGCTTCCTGCGGGGCTGTGAAAGCCTTTGTTGGTTTAGGCTAGACCCTTGATATTATTTAAAATGGTTTATTGTGCATAATTAGATTCTAATTTCTGGAGAGAGAGACATTTATTTTCGGCACTGAATTGGTAATTCGAGGGAGGGTAGTTTTAAATCCAGCGTGAGTGTTATTCAGGCTGTATACTAACATACTTTAAGGTAATTGTTTCTACGGCTTTTTAGGACACAGCTTGATGAATAAAATAAATTTGGAAAAGGAGAGACACAAAATGCAGAAATATAGACCATTAAAAAGCTTATAAACCCACAACAAATACTTTAATTACATTGGATGAATGTAAATCATGGATGCCGAGCAGCTGGATGCTATGAAAATGTAAATGCAAACTAATCAGTGGAAGTAGAATAAAGCTGGAAGCAGTATACATCAAAATATCCACTGGGAAAAGATAGAGACTGACATCAGGCATTTTTATGAGACCACATAGTGGACATTTCCAGGACATATATGAGCCACACATGTAAGATAATAGCAAGATTTTGGAGTAGGCATCAACCTCACAATGGCTGCGTGGATTCTTATTTCCATAATGAGCTTACTCAAAATGTGTGCCTGATTTAATTTTTATGAAGGCACTAAGCCACCCTTGCTATTGTAATGATTTGGCTAGACCTGAAATTTAAGACTGGAGCTTTCCTGGTGGTGCTTTGAACAGTGCACGAAGTGAACAAAGGAAGGAAACAGCAGGCTGAGGAGGCTCGATCTCATCACCTCCAGAGTGAATATCGGCCAGGAGGTGCTCAAAACCATTAAGAAGCTTACCAGAATTCCTGTCCAGTTTTCCCGTGTAATTTTAGCCCTACAAAGAGCTTCTAGTTACTTGGTCTCCAAATGACATTTTTGCTCTGCGCTCTTGCCCCCCCCACATTGTGCCTCTCTTTACCTTGTTTTTAGTAGCTACTTTCTGTCTTGTGTTTATTTATATACACCACCAAACTGTTTTATTGGAATAAAATACAGATGGCGGTGCATTTGATTATATTCCTCAACTTCTTAACTTAAACCTCCTCCATCCACCATGCACACACATAGCCCTTTCCTCTGTTTTCCTCTTGTAAACAAATCAGACTTAATCTCCTATCAGTAACTCAGCCTTGGTTAAAATATATAACGAGGGAACATGAAAACAAACAGAAAAAGCAGTTTGCTTTCTGCCTTACCACATTTAGCAGAACAGAAATAAATCTTTCTTCATTTCTGCAGACATATGAAATGTCTAGTGAGGCTCAAAGAGGGCAGTATATTGTAATCCTTTGGGAAACTTAAAATTATGCGTGCCTGGGTCCATTTTAGTAGAGGTTCTATTAATAATTGGCATGTGTTAGGGAATAGGAATCAAGCATCTAATTCTAAAAGTTCCCGTTTCTAATGTGTACCAGAGTAGGAAAACCCAGCAAGCGTTTGTAGCTGAGAGTTGTGCCTATACTGATGAAAAGTCCCTATTTGCAGAGTGTCCTGCACTCTCTGACTCACACCGGAAGTTGCTATTTCTCTACAAGACCCAATCCTTGACCTTCACTTTGATTCCTGCTCCTAAAATCATCATTTCTCTCTTTCCCAGACTAAGCCCCTCTATGTATCCCAGTACAGATAAGCCCATTCACAGAAGCCCTTGGAATATAGCTATTGAGAGTTACAACCTCTAAATCCATTTTAGTACTAGCAGATATCTATGACCACAGTGGTTCCAGGAGCTTTCGTTTCTGTGATCACTTTGTTCATAAAGGCGAGTAAGGATATTGTGATTTGAGGATGATATTTATCCCTTCTGTCTCCCAGAGTCCTGATGAGGGATCAACGTTTTCAGTCACAGTGAGGAAAATATCTATTAACTCCCTGAGTGTTATGCTTGAAATTCATCTTGTTGGACTATGGAAGTTACTCATCAAGCAATGATAAGGTCTTGTGGATTTTATTTACTGTTTGAACTAAATTTTCCATTTCACGTCCACATATGCTGCTTTATGGAGGCAAGTCGTAGGTGTCAACTGGTGTGGGTGCTCACTAGAAGACAGAAGGTGGGAATGCGTGCCTGGGTACAGGAAATGAAAAAGTCAAACAAATATTCACATTGACTTGCAAAACAGGGCACATGGCAAATGTGCTTCAGAGAATATCTTGAACTCTGAATAGACAGACTAGTCTTTCCTTTTATGGGAATAAATATTTAAAGGATAGATGTGTTATTAGTAGATATTTCTACCTGTGGGTTAAGAAGAGATTATAGAGAAAAGAGAAACCTTCACACTTACTAATATGGATACATTTTGAAACAATGCAAAGAATTTGGGACACATATATGCAATGTGCATTTCTGTAAAAAAAATAATTGCTGATAAAGCAGAGGGAATGATTACTTGATCTCAATACTTTTTTCTTTGGTTGTATAAAACTTCACAAAATACTGAAAAAGGAGGGGGAGCACAGATTGGGGACCCAAAGCCCATGTGCAGGTGAAGCAACATCCCCTTACAGAAGGGTTGCAGGGAGGAGATGAGTCAGTCAAGGTACAGTGTAGCAACGATGAAATATGCAACTTTCCTCTAGTTTTTAAATGCTTCCTCTCCGCCCACCCCACACCCCACCACTATCATGTTCCCAATTCTATCTTACGAATCTGGCTAGACCAGGGGGTATACACTGATACAGATAGGAACTAGAAACAAGGGGAATTCAGGACAGATGAACCCTTCAGAACCAGTAGTTAGAGGGGTGATACTGAAGGTGGAGGGAAGGTGGAGTAGAAAAGGGGAACCAATTACAAGGATCTACATATCCTCCTTATGCGGACAATAGGGAAGTGGGTGAAGGGACACATCAGACTGTACAACATGACAAAATAATAATAATAATTTATAAATTATAAAGGGTTATCATGAGGGAGGAGGGGTGGCAACGAGAGGGAATATGAGGAGCTAATACCACATGCTTAAGTAGAGAGACAATGTTTTCAGATTGATGATAGCAACAAATCTACAAATGTGCTTTGCATACAGTAGAAACATGTCTTGATTGTGATAGAGTTGTATGAACCTCCAATAGAATGATTTTTAAAAATACTGAAAGAGGCCTTAATATTTCCTAATCAGTTATTTTAAATATGCTCTAGTGAACTCAATAAATCACAAGAAATTTATTTAAAAGTTAGAGGTTAGCATGCATAGGTAGGTAGGAACTTGTGAAGTTCTACATCCTGAACCTCCGATTTTAATGAAAACCATGCACAGTTTATCTTTAGCGAGATATTTTAAACATGGAAGTACATTTTAAAGAGGAGTTGGAAAGCAAGTATTAAAGAGTGACAAGCTTAACCAACAGGAACATTAGAGAATTAATCACTATGCAAGGAGTTGTAGAAGAACTTGAGGGACTCATATAGACTTTGTAGTGCATGACAAACATTGTTCAATATCTAGAATGAAGTAATTCTGCTAAAGTAAGGAGAGAGCTGCTTGTTAAGTTAATCCAGGGAACAATAATGAGACAACAGAGAAAAACTCCTGATTGGCTAGCTCCCCATTACTTTCTGATAGAGGAACCAAGGGGGACTTTTTACTCAGATTAAGTGGTAAGAGGGTTTGATTCATAGTCCTGCTAATACAAAGATATCTTAGAAAATCAAGTCTTTTCTAGAAGTACTATCTTCCTTAGATTTACAGAAACTAAACCATCATGGATCTGATCTCTCTTTGCAGCATTCTGTTAAACTATGGAGTTTCCAGGTGATGGTTTTGAAAAAAAACCTATCCAGCAGTAAAAACCTGTTTTTGGCTTTACAGATTACACGTGATATGTCTATGGCACCAATTAAATATCTCAGCATGGATTGGATTATCCATGATCACTACCACCCATCCCACCTCCACTTTGCCTGGTGCCATGATTCTCAGTGGTTTGGCAGTTTTGTATTGATACAATTTGACAGACTGTCATCATGAAGTCACCCTCATAATGTGATCTGCAGTGACTGACAAACCAATTTCAAGGTAATTAATGTGGTTGCAGCACCTACTTGGGCCACAGAATCTGGTGTATGTGGCGTTGTCTGACAAGAGACGTGACAACAGAAAGAGGCAAGCAGAGAAAGAGACTTGACTGTGTTCACGAAATAGGAGCTGGAAGTAGAGTATGTGATTTGTACCCAAATTTCTTAACACTGAGCACTCCCTTGGTTCAGGTGAGAATGCATGCCAAGATCCAGTGAGGTCTTCAAAGATAGCCAAATTCATGGATGTTGAAGAGAAACAAGGGCATTATCCACCATTGACAGGGAGGGAAAACCTTCCCCTAGAGCTGTCTCTGTGAATGTGATAGGCTCCAAGCTACACAAGACTAGGAAGGAGAGTTGGGTGATCCATCTCTCAAAAAAGTGGGCAGTAAAACATTGTCTGACACAAAGAGGTGTGGAGTATTTTCTGATATAATGCCAGAATTTGAGGTCCTCATTTTAGACGGCACTCAAAATACAGCCAGGAAAGAAATAGATAGAGAATGTCAATGATTCAAATCAAGTTCAATTGAAAGAAAAGAAAACATAAGTCCCAAAGACCCATGGTATGGCCTTGAGCATATCCAACCTGGACGTACCAACCACCCAAGGAACAGATTTGATACATTGAATACAAAGGCTCAAACATTAGACCACTTGTGCCCTAACACCAAGGACATTATTATATATGAAGAAATCAAGAGGTCTCTAAAAAGATAGGAAATAAAGAGAAGTACAGATCAGTGGCAAGAAGAGGCTCTGAAATTTGGTTTTGAGCATAGATTTGCTAAAGTAAATGGATTAGACAATGCAATTAAAAAGGTGAACAGAAAATTTAAGAAGGCAACCCCATAAGAAAAAGTAATGTATGATAATGAAAAGTGTAAGGACATGGAATTAGAAAAGAACAGTAACTACAATGACGAAGAGGAAGCTGAGCAAAAAGAAGAAAAATTCAAGCCTGTAGTGGCAATATTGGAGGCGCCTGTGCAAATGATTGAAGAATGCACGAGCCACTCTACCACAAAGAATTCATTGCCATTCAACTATTTCTAAAGGCTATGTATCATCAGCAACCGAAGGATAAAGCCCAAGCTACACTAAAAATATTGGTGAAAAACAATGGAAGTGATGGAATATAATTGAAATGTTTCAAAAATGGATGCAACTTTGAAAGCACTCACTAGACTAGGCCAAGGAATTTGGAAAGCAACTCCCTGGCCAACTGACTGAATAAATCTCTATTTTTTCCCATTCCCAAAGAAAGGTGTTCCAATATAATGCATACATCATCAAACGATATCCTTAATACCACATGGAGGTAAGATTTTGCTGATAATAATTATAAAAATGGTTGCAGTACATTGTTAATACTTATTCCTAGTTTCTGATTTGATAGTAGGATTAAGGGTGGAGATAAATCTGGGGGATAAACCATGCTTGTTGCCATTCAGCATAAAGGTCCTGGTTTTGTCTTAAAAAGAGAAGGGTAGCCCTTTAAGGGATAGGGTGGGCCAGTTCCACCATCCCAGAAGGTTCAGAAGTACATGGGAAATTAAGATGCTTTAGTGCAAATTCCCACCTCAAATATCAGCAACTCGTTGCTTCTCAAGAGAGCATAGCAAACTTTCCGTAGCTAAAAATCTAATCTCTTCTGTCACTTCTCTACCTTTATAAATAATCATAGCCTGTCCTAGAGGATATGGATCTGTTCTTCAACTGTAGGATATCAGAGTACCTGCATAAATTCTAAAGAAGGGTCTCTGATTTTTAGCATTACCCCTGAATTCTCTTCAAGGAGTCTGGTGGCACAGTGAGGGGGGGTCTTCGGCCTGTTAACCTGAGATTAGCATTTCAAACATAACAGCTGCACTGCAGGAGAGAGAGGAGGCTTTCAGCTTCTGTAAAGATTTTAAAACTCTGAGGAGTGATGCTCTGGCCTTCAGGGTCAAGCTGGGTTGGATCCAACTTGATGGCAGCCTGCTTTTGCTTTCGTGCAGTTCTATGTTTCCTTCCATGTATATTTGACATTGAACATTATCTATCTACTACTCTTTTCTTATGAATGTTTGCCCTGAACCAGTCAAGAATTTGTGATATTTCACCAGCTCTAGTACATTTTCTTTGACGAATATGCAACCTGAGTTTATCCCGGGTGAACAATTTTAACAATCAAATCAGCACCATGTACCTGAAGCTGATGGAATCCATGTACCTTCTCTGCTCTGTGTCCTCACTGTCAGCAGACTGCCTGGTGATCTCATTTCATAGTTTCAGTTTCCTTCCATCACCTTGGGCATCAACTATTTTATATATCTGGTTTCCCAGAATGCAAACTTTGTAGGGGAAAGTTGTAAACAGGAAATTATTAAGGAGTGCTTTGGGTCACAGTACCTAGGAGGGAGTGAAGAAATTAAGTTAGGGATGAAGAAGACAATGAACTGCAATGCAGATATAACAGGGACAGTAAACCTCATGGGGAACCCAGGCATAGCGAGGACTCCTAGTTTTCCCAGATTGTGCTATGAGCACTGGGCTTTTGGAATTCTGAACCAACAAGTCGTCATTGGACACAAGCTTTCTGGGGATGGGGAGGATGTGACTGTATTGAAGCAGATTCCTTTGAAAAGAATTCCAAGATTTTGGAGCGTCAGCCTCTGAATCACCAGCAGAAAAAATCCCAGAAGTTGAGAGAATGGGTCTTTTGATCTTGCATGCAGATCAGAGTTGTAAACCTTATCATTCAAACAGGCAGTCATGATGGAAATTAATAGGCTTGTGTGGACTTGAGAATTATTAGGTTTGAATTACTAGGCTAGAAATAATTATTTCTAATTATTATTAGAATTATTATTATTGTTTGGACACCAGGCTTTGGAGAAGGAAGCTTATGGAGTTTGTTTCTAATGTGAGTAATCTATCCATGGATGATTCCTTTCAGGAAAAGTCAAAAACATAAGGGCTACTGGACTTTTGGGGAAAAGATAAGAGTTAAATTTGTGTTAAGATTGAGTCACCAACCTATGGATAATATAGGAAATTTCTAAAAGCTGTTTAGTAAAAAGGAATAGACAAGGGTGTAAGATTTTAACAACATTGTCTACCATTATTACAAAATAATATTGATTAAAATATGTGTAAGTACAAAAATAAATAAAGTACCATATTAATGAGAATGAGCAATGATGATGTTTAATTTTTTTTTCAGAACTTTCAATGGACCAGAAGTTAGCAAGGACCAATTGCTTTTGACAGAGACTCAAAGGTACAAAAGGGAAGACTTTACATATGTCCTGGATGGAGATGGTCGGTAGAAGGAGGCTCTAGATGCACTGTAGGAGCATCCAAAGTGATTGATTATTGTGTTTAGTAGGTGCAGCTGAGTCACTTTTTACTCTGTTTTAGAGGAAAAAAGATCCCAAATTCAAATATGTTTTATAGAGACCCCTTTATTCCATATCAAATAAGACAAGGATAACATGGAGAAAAGACAACACTGAACAAGGGAGACTGCCAGTAGGAGTCATCGTAATTCCCAAAGAATTCATGGCCATGTGAAGTATAGTATAGGCTACTTATAGAATTTAGAAGATAAAATAAATTCATCACAATATCATAAGTGACAGTAGACACATTCATGGCAGCCACAGGTGGGACAATAGAAGTGGGAAACAGGCCAAGATTGGTATACATGCATTACTGCTGATGAGTAAGTGCTGGGTCCTCTAACCTCTTTGGCTAGGGAATATGACTCATCATGGCCTAATCCTTGATACTACCATTTCCATTAAAGGTAGGTCCAGACAAGTCCATGAGGTCCCAAACTCCCCTCTCCACTATAAACCTCAGATTTCCATAAACTAGGGGTGAAAATTTGAAGTTCTCATAACTGCATAGCGATCCCATGTGACTGAGAGGAGTTGTCTGTATAGTTGTGGGGGATGCAACATTTGTGGTAGCAGATAGCTGATCATTTCTCCTTTGAGTCCCAAAACCCCAAACCAAGCACTGCCTTGATTCAATGCTGACTCCTAGTGACCCCGTGTGGGCTTCCGGGACTAAAAGTGTCTACAAGAGCAGAAAGCCCGGTCTTTTCCCCATGGAGCTGCTGGTTGTCTCCAACTGTCAACCGAGAGACTCATGATGCCACCAGGGTGCCTGTATGAGGTCTATTTTTTAAATTACATAAATAGAGGTGCCTACTGACCAGCCTTTTTCTTTCTTCATTTTCAGACCCACATTCCCAACTAGACAACCAAACAACCCAGGCCCTGAAGTGAATTGTGATTCAAAGTGACCAGGTTGTAATCTTTACAGGAGCAAATAGCTCCGTCTGCCTCCCACGGGTTGGCACAGCAGTGTAACACTTAGCAGACAAGTCTAACAGGGTCTCTTCAAACCTTCAAGCCCACCCCCCACTCACCTACTCCTGGGTAAAAAAAAGAAAACCCCAAACAAAAAATTATATTTTTTCTATACCATTTTATATGCACTAGTCTCCATCTGGTATTGCGTTTTGTTGTTCTTTTCACCCTGATTCCTAACAACCCTTGGTATAGCAGGATACAATATTTCTCAGTCCTGTTGCATTTTTACAATTCTTTCTTTGAGTCCACTGCTTCAACCCATCTCATTGAACATCTTCTCGTTTTTACTGTCCCTCCACTTTACCACACATGATGCCCTTCTCTAGAGACTCGTCCTCTGGAAACGTGTTCGGTGGTAAAAATCTCCAGAACCAGGGGTCATGAAAATTGTAACAGGTTCTGTCTGAGTTAGAGTGAAAATGTTGAGCACTAGGCTTGCAGAAGATCAAAGTTAACAGTGGGAACCCTAGATCCATTCTGAGGCTACAGAAATCCAGGCATCATTGAGTTCTTTCTGACCTTTGATATGCCATTTAAAGCAGCTATGCTTTGAGAGAGTTGCTTGAAAGTGGATGGCTAAGACTGCCCCAGCCAGGCAGGAAGGACAGTCTGCCCCTGAGTGGTATACCTGGCCCGCCCTTGATCGAATGTGAGGTCCTAAGGGCAGAGAGTTATGAGTCAAGTCCCACTCAAAATCCTCAGAGGATTTTCCACAACATTTGTACATTTTCTTTCCTCCATTAGTATAGATATCCCAATTGTGGTTCTTTTACCCCTTCTGTAGTTCTGCCTGTCACTGTGATGAATCAATGTGCCACCAATCGTGATTTTGTGACATATATCTTTTGCTTCTCATGCTTTATAATTTAGCTGTATGGTGGTAAATCCTTTGGACAACATAATGGCTTCACACCGATTGTCTCCCTCATCCTGTTCATGCAATTTGTGTGGATTAGGCAGCCTGTTTTGAATTAAGGCAGGAGTAGAAGGGAGAGTGAGACTATATAGAAAATACTAGTATCCATGGAAGATCAAGTAAGACAGAATTTTAACCAACAAAATCTGCCTCCTCATGAAACAAGTCGAGACGTTTTGTTTTGTTTTGTGTCTTTATTAAATCATTTTTGTTGGAGCCCATACAACTCTTATCACAATCCACACATACATCCATTGTGTTAAGCACATTTGTTTCCCTCCTCGTTCTCAAAACACTTGATTTCTATTTGAGACCCTGGTATCTGCTCCTCATTTCCCCCTCCCTTCTTGCTTTCTCCTCTTCCTTGAACAATTGATAAATTATAAATTATTATTATTTTGTTATATCTTACACCATCTGACATCTGCCTTCACCTATTTCTTCTCTGTCTGTCCTCCAAGGAAGAGGTTATATGTAGACCCTTATAATCTGTTCCCCCTTTCTCCCTCCCCTTCCCTCCACATTCACGGTATTGCCCTTCTCACCACTGGTACTGAGGGGTTCTTCTGTCCTGGATTCTCTGTGTTTCCAGTTCCTATCTGTACCAGTGTACATCTTCCAGTCCAGCCGAATTTGTAGAGTAGAATTGGGATCATGGTAGTGGGGGTGGGGTGAGGAGAAAGCATTTAAGAACTAGAATAATATTGTATGTTTTATCATTGTTACACTGTACCCTGAGTGCCTTCTCTCTTCCCTTAGACCCTTCTGTGAGGGGATGTTCAGTTGCCTACAGATGGGCTTTGGATCCCCATTCTGTACTCACCCCACATTCACAATGAAATGATTTTTTGTTCTTTGATCCCTGGTCCCTGATCCCTTCAACACCTTGTGATCATACAGGCTGCTTTGCTTCTTCCATGTGGACTTTGTTGCTTCTCAGCTAGGTGACTGCTTTTTTATCTTCAAGCCTTTACCACCCCATATTCTATCAATCATCTAGCTGAGAAGCAACAAAGTCCACATGGAAGAACCACAGCAGCCTGTCCTGACACGATTGCTGAAGACAAAGCTATTGTATAAATAAATGTGGTGAAGAAAGCTGATGGTGCTCGGCTATCAAAAGAGCTGTTTATTTTGTAGTCCAGTGTTGAGGAAACAGATCTCTGGAGCCATCTAGCTCGAGGTAAGCTGATCTGGTTTCTGCTTGTGCTCTTTGTTTGGGGAAGGGGTTGTCCCCTCCTTGCAGGTATTGTTATTGAATTGCCTTATGTCCTTCACATGGAAGAGAATTGCTTTCACACTTGTAAAGGGGCACAGCAAAGGTTTGTCCATTTACTATGAATTCCAACAGAATTGCCAGATTCAAACAAAGAAGAGAGAAGAACATGAAACTCACTGCAACATCAATCCCGATGATTCATTTTTGTCTCTGTCTTGTCTTTGTCTTGGTTAAGACTTCATAAATGACTCTCTAAAAGTTATTTGAATTTGGGTCTGTTCTTGCCTATGATGGTGGTGAAACTATTTTCTGCCAGAATTTGCACATTTATAACATAATTTGTAGGTTGTACTCGTCAAACATTTAATTAACTAACTTAATTTGATGGCTGAGATGTCTTCTCTTTGGTGAGATGTGTGATGTTAACTGGTACCAATTATGTTATGGGTCTTATTACAGGTTGGACATCCCCCACTTCTGCTTTCCATCTCTTTCTCCCTTAGTGAAACCAAGTAGTATATTTCTCATGAATTCACATCTGTCCCTCAGTATAGAACTCATCATTTTTTTTGGCATCACTGCCCTCTGGTGGTTGTGGCAGTTATCCACTCTTGCTCCTGGAGAGCCGCCACTGGATTTGAACTGCCAAGCCCGTGGGCCGCAGTCCCGCACTCAACCACTACCCCACTGGGCCTCAGCCCTAGACTCATCATTTTTACCATACTAAAAGTGATGATAATGATCTCTGGGCTTCCAATTGTTTCCTTCAATTTAGTCTCCATAATGTATCTCCTATTTAGCTGATATATTTTACTGATATATTATGATGCTATCTATCTGATTAAAATTCTTTGATGAATTGCTGTTACCTAAACAAAGTATCCCAACTTTCTATCATTGTCTGCAGAATTCATTCATCTCACCACCCAGTGACTTTCTTGCTAATCTGCTCTTTCACTCAGTCACAATAACACTGTACACATTTGAATTTGAATGCAATAACTGCAAACAGGTTTCTACTGAGATATGTCTAGGTTTTGCCAGGAGTTGAAAAGGGAAATTAATTGTCCTCATTTGTCTGCAAGAAAATTTGCCCTCAAAACAAAGCATGAAAAACACACTGAACTTTTATGTCCCACAGAGTCAAGGGTATTGTGAAATAATCAGAATTATATTTTAGGAGCAAGAGATGACACAGAACAATGACAACAAAATATTGGGAGGGTAATTTTATCAGCTTGATTATATAGATAAGAGAGCACATATCTTTCAAATGGTTTTCATAAAAGAAAGCACAATCACTCGCTTCAGCAAAAGATGCGTAGTAATATACACCACTAAGTACTCAGTCACCAAATGAAAAATTGCTGGTTCTGTCCCCCAGCTGCTCCAAGGGAGAAAGGTGAACAGTCTTTTTTTGTAAAGATTTATCTCTTTCAGAACTCCGTGGGCCAGTTCTATGCTCTCCTTTGGGTCACTGTGAATTGGAATGACCTACATGGTAATGCAGCTGATCAAACAAAAAAGAACAGGGGGATGGAGTATGAAGCTATGTTTTAGGCATCTCCTTAGTCATTTTTAGGTTCAGTTGGATCTTGAAATCTGTAATATCTTCTTCTGAATATTACCTCCACCTCCGGGGTATGTTCTGCTGCTTAAATTTATGAAATAGATTAAAGAAAAAAAAGTGAGTTAGGTACATGTCTGCAGGCAACACAAGCTGAGAGTATATTGGAAGTTTGTGATAATTTTCATTACTAAAATTATGTAGGCACTCTGGACGTTAAGTAACAATGGTAGCAGTTCATTAAAGATGCTGTATAGAGTAAATAGCTTATTTGTAAATGTTTGGGTTTATTTTTATAAGCACATGACTTGATAATCCTATGGTTTACCACCTAATGACATATGCTTATGCAAAGTCAATGTGGGCAAATGACAACAGGATTTGAGAATCTAACTGTATTCTCCATTTGCTGTTGTACAATTTTTCACAATCTTTAAATCCATCCTTATAATATTATGTATATGTATTTTTATTTTGAGTGTTGAAATATTAACATGCATTGAAAGTTATTTGGCGGCCAGGACTATAAATTCATTTCTCTGTGTCCTTCATCGGACCTATTCCATTGCCTTGAGCATAGTAGATGTTCAATAAATAATAAATACTTGAGGAATCAAGTTTAATTATATTTTACTGTTGTTCTGTTGGAGAGGTTTGACATTTGAAGTTATTGCTGCAAAGCTAATACTTCTATCAGTGCATTTCTATTATGTGGATGTTCAGGAAAATATCACAAAATATTTGGTATATTTACAGTTCTCCTTTAAGCTTAACATTAGAATTCACTGAATATCTTGCAAAAAGAGATCTTGTTTTAAAAAAAAAAGAATTCCTATTTTATTGATACCTTGACATGCTGTATAAAATAAAAGAAAGGAAGTAAGAATGGCTCCTGAAGGAGTCCCTCAAAGAAAAAATTCTATCCCAACATGCAGTCCGATTACCTAAGCAAGGATGCTGAAATAGTGCACCCACTTAGCTAACAAACCAAGGATGATGATAATTGAATACCAGTGGTTCAGGAGATTGTGTCTGACCATTCTGTGCCCATAGATACACTAAAGGGTCTGATTAGGTTTTATGAAGGACATCCATTCTCCGTGTGTTTTTTTAAGCTTAATTATGCTCCTTCAACTTGCATTTTCACTGTATTTGATTAGACAATGACAATCTGAGCACATTTCCCCAAAATGTGCACTTTCCATAGGAATGGAAAGGGCACTTGTAAATTTAACTTCAGCTTTTTGCTGATCATTTGATACTTTATTTCCCACATGCACTTAAATGGTCCCAATTGCTTGTGGATCTGGGAATGAGGAGACTGACCACATGTCTTCTCTCATCATCGTAAGAAAGTGCCCAGGTACTTAGAAAACTACCATGAAAACTTTTACTCCTTTCATTTGTTTTGAATCTAAATGGCCTCTGTGAAAGTGAATTTTGCTTCTTAAGGTTTTTGCTTTGTCCTTTCAGGGCCTTGTATATTTTTTTTAAAGCTTTAATTAAAATTATATGCAGTGTTAAGACTAAAGAGGTACATACACCTTAGGGTAATCAATTATTTGAGATGAAGAGGACAGCATTTACCCAAGGACACAGTTGGGAAAGGTGAGGAAACAGGAGTAATAGTAGAAGAAATGGAAAGAGGATGTGGGGCCAGTGACGCTTCAGGTGGTTAAGGCAATCCATGACATGCACTAGAGCTGTATTAATTGTTCAAGGGAAAACTAATCTGCCTTGTAAGCCTCTACCCAATGCGCACACATGCACAGACACACACGAGCTTAAAGTCAACATCAAAGTTTCCCTCTCAACCAAAATGCATGATAGAGAAACATAACAGGATGCTAAAACATAGTATTTCAAAGAGCTTATACGCTTTTATTGAATTCTCTTGAACGATTGTTTAAGAAAATACCTAATTGCCATGTCTTTTTACGCATTGCTTTGTTTTCTAACACAATTATTCTTATCCACACTGATGACATCATGCCATACCCCCACTGCCCCGCTCCCATCTTCGATGGACAACCTCTTCCAAGGTCATCATAGGAACAGTAGTTAGCATAAGAAATGTAGACTTTCCCGCAATAGAGTAGATATAAGGTACCAGTCACCCTTAGGCGTAACATGAAATGTGAAATGCAGACTTTGGAGGCCGAAAATATTATAGCCCTTCATGTGCTAGCGTGCTCTCTTGTCCCATTTGAAATCCTCCCTTCCATCTGTGAGGTAACTCCCGGACATGGTCCTAAAGAAACCTGCCTGTAACTCAGTGAATCTTTGCTATGCATTGGATTTATTCCAGGCATCAATCATATCAGTGGCTAAGACATTTAATTGAGGATTGTGGTTGGAAAGAGAATAAAACTCTAACTTGGGCTTGGCCGGCCTAGATCTGTTATGTAGAATTAAGTGACCAAGGGAATGTGTCATGTGATCTTCCAGTTCTCTGGTACTGCACAACCGCTGAAATCACAGTCATTCTAACAAGGGTCATTTATTCGGTTCACTAATTGCCATTTGGTCAGGACTTGGTAGGGACGACTCATCCCTCCTCCTCATGTCCTCTGAAGTGGCTAGACTCAAGTGAAGGCAAGGTGGTTCTGAACGTTCTGTGCTCCTCTCCGTGGGAACCTCTGTCACCCGGTTTTGTTCTAGAAGACTGTCCCTGACAGACTGAGCCTGAAGCCCACCACACTGCATGTATGCTGCATTTCTCTATTTTTGTAATTGACTCAGCAGTCACGGAGCCTGCGTAGGTTCAAGGGAAAGGGTTCAGACCCCATCTCTTGATCCCAGAGGTAGCAAAGCACAATAATCTGGAATACCCCATGCAGAGAAACTGGAAAACTGGAAGAGATAACAACAACAACAACAACAACAAAAGAACTCTTTGAGAAGTTAACAAATCTGGAACCAGATGGATAAGGAGAAATCTGCATCTTTGATGCATTTCACATTTATTCAACATTGATTCTCTAATGTCTCTCACACACAAGGCACTTCTAAAGACTCTAGATGCACAAAGGTGCTTGGGTGCGGTGGTGGTTACACATGGGGCTACTGCCACACGGTCCAATGCCAGCAGCATCTCCAGGACGCCTGGGTTTTCTACTCCGTTTAACAGCTACAGTCTCAGAAAGCCACCAGGGGTCACCAGGAGTCAGCATTCACTGCATGGCAGTGAGTTTGAGAGAGACACAAACACTGGTAACATATATTAAACTTACAATGTAGTTTTTCAAAGGACAGAGTCAAATGCATAAAAGAATAATGAAATATTGGCATGGAGGGTGCATAACACATGACTGTAGATACTATGGTATTCCCGAGGGTGTGATTATTTAATCTGCTTGGAGAAATCAGAATTTTTTTTTTCTCAGAAGGAGTAAAGTCTGAGCTCAGAAAATAGGGGAAAGAGAAAATGAAGGATGTGGAAGTGAAACAGTCAATGGATGAATATCTTCACACAATAAAATTTAAGCATTAGAAAAAATCTGGCACGTGCAAATGGAATTAGAATAGCTTTTTAACAGTTTACATTGTGAAGAAGGGCCAAAGCTGTGGCAGAACATTGAGGGAATGGCTCAATATCTGCTGAGAAATTAGGATTGAGCATTGTGTATTGATGAGAACCAGAGCTGGGTTTGCTTTTGTTCTTGTTTTTTATAGATTTTATTGGGAGCTCTTACATTCAATACATCGTTTGTATTAAGCATATTTGTACACATGTTGCCATCTTCATTCCGAATATTTTCTACATGAACACCTGGTAACAAGCTCCTCTCTCCCCCTTTCCTCTAGGTTTTTTTTTTTAATTTTTTTATTTAAGGTTTTGCTTTAAGTATTAAATGTCACCGAAACCTGTATGAGAAACAGAATTATATCCAATGATCTAAAATTTCTGATTTTGATTTTCTTATAGATGAAAGCTCAGCTGAGACCACAGCTTTAGGCATCATGTTGACTGAGTCGAAATCCAGATACCCTGACCTTCTCAATGTGACCTTGAACAGGTTATGTCAAATCTAGATCTCAGTTTCCTTTTTTGTAAAACAGGAATAATAATAGTCTCTATCAACTTCACCACACCAGAGACTTATTTTCATTTGTTGCTTATTCAATTTGACTTATTGACAGACTTTGAGGGAGTCACTACAAGTGAAGTCCTTAGATAGGGCAGCACTTGACACATAGTAAACACTCTGTGCTCTTGTTATTAGACAGGGCCTTAGTATCCCTTTTGTGAGGCAGAGCACCCTGCCCAGTCCTAAAGCCTCCCTCCCCCTCGATTTAAAACACAGTTTCCTCATATAGCTAAAACAGTCACTCCATGCTTCTGGAATTAAAAACTGCCATTATAAAGAGTCAATTATAAATATAAATTGGAACATTTATCTATCTCCACCACATTTAACATAAACAAAGATATTGCTTCGCCTTTTAGAAAACCTTCTATATGAATTATAGTCTCCCAAATACCAAGTCAATTCAAGCAGTTAGTAAAATAGACAAAGAGATACTCCCCCAGCCCTCACATACAAAAAAAGAAAATTCATGCTCTTCTTCTTTTCACCCTGCCCTCTGAACCTAAAGTCATGTCCCTCCCTCCGTCCCTCCTCCACAGCCCACTCCCGACTTTATCCTTTATCCTCTCCCCTCCTTCTTATGTGTTTCCCTTGCTTACATCGAGTTAAAAATATCTATTAATATCTTCAATTAAAAAAGGATGCCACCGGCCATGTAAACGGCTTCTAATTGGCAGCCACTATTTTAACGTGATGTTGCACATTCTCTCTCAGTTGCAGAAGGGCACTCTGGAAACAAAGAAATCCTTTCGTACGAAAGAAAAGCACCAACCTAAAATTAAACACACGGGCGCACACACACACAAAGCAAAAACAAAAGCATTAAAAATCCATTTCAACCTAAGCATTTCAAGCAAACGCCGACTGCGGGGCTGAACTTGGGACCAGCTGGCTTGCTGGCAGTCACTAGAGAACAGAAAGATTATTTTTTAAGATCTGTGATCTTTCATTTACTAACACCCTCCAGCCCACGCTGTGCTTTCCTGGGGGTGGGAGGCTGCAGAGGTGCTGTTCCGGGGCCACAGAGGGCACCAGGCAGCTGGATCCGAGATGGTCATTTAAAGGCATTGGCTTTTTGTTGCTGCCCTTTGTGCTGGCACGTGAGCTAGCGTGCAGCTTCTCAATCTCCGAGAGCCCGCTGCTTCCTGACGCTCGCGGCGGCTGATTAGGACAGGAAGCCAGTAGTGGATTCTGGAGGGGAGTGTGCACTGTGTGATGGTCAGCTAGAGACAGGCAGCTTCCTTCGGGAAGAGGAGAAGGCATCAAAAGCCAGTGTCATTAGCATGGAGATTCGAGCACCAATTTCTACCTCATTTTTTGAAATTAGAGGCTCTGCGCAGTGTTAGTGTTGTTATTTAATGTTTATTGAATGCCAACTGTGAAGCCGGCTCTGAGCAGAATATTAAGAAGCTACCGTCGCTGCCCAGTGGGTTGGCAATTTAAATAAGACAAACAAGACACTAAGAGAAGGTGGGGGAGGCACTGGCTCCTGTTTCTGAAAGAAGGTAGTAAGTAGTCAGCTGATTTCTTTTTCCTTTGAGTGGACTTGGACTTTGAAGTGTGCATGCATTCCAACACCCTTCTTTTCTTGTATACCAGCCACAGTCCACTGGTGTTTCGAGGGTTAAGTGGAACTATTCTGAGCTGCCCTGTGTGGAAATGCTGACATAGGAAGAACTCTTCTGTGTTGACAAATGTCAGAATCCAAAGAACAAATGTAATTCCAGGCAAGTGCAAAGTTGACTTGCTCTGTTAATAGTACAACACCCAACCCTGAAGAGTGTGTGGACAGTGTCTGATCTTCCGAAGGGGAGCACTTGCTACCCTGAAGAAGCCTGGGAGCCAGATGGGTCATGGTCACCACTCGCCACTTTGAACAGTTCCATTGCTGCCTGGGTGGTTGTATTATTGTCAGTCCCTCGTTAAATCTCCTTTCATGTTTGATTGATTGGCTTGAATTTCAGGTGGGTGATCAAGTAAAAATGACAAAGATATTTGAATTCAAATCAAGCTGAATTCTCTTATTTATTATTTAGACCAATAAAAGAAAACCCTATGTCCTCTTTGCCCAAAGGCAGGACTACAGAGTTTTAAACACTGGTGTCAGCATGATTATGAAATGCCTATTTTCAAAAATAATTTCTTCAAAATAGCCCCCCCCCCTCTCTCTCTCAAGGATCACCAGTTTGGAAAGCAGTGGTCTGAGCTTTGAAGGCTATCTGACTGTGTACCCCCTGAACTCCTCCCCACCTCCAAAAAGAAAAATCTAAATGATATGGCATTCTGTAAGCAAATAGAGATGGCATATATAAAATAACCCAATGCCGGTGGAGCAGTAGCTCAAAGCCCCCATGTGATACCGAATAGGACTGCTTCATGGAGTTTCCTTGCCTGTGATCTTGACAGATGCAGTTTGCCAGCCCTTTCTCTCACAGTACTGCTGGAGCTGTGTGTGCCACTGAGGAATTTATGCAATAGAAAATGAAAGTTATTTGAGGGTGAATATTTAAACCTTTCCAGAAATGTGGACTCTGGGTTAGCTTATGGTTTGGAACACTACTTTTCAAACTGTTGACATGTAGGACTCAGGCCTTAAGGAGTCCTGTGGGTGCTAGTGATGGTGGGGACCTTCTCTCTGTGTGGGGCTGGTCCCAAAAAGGTGGCTGCACTTCTAATATGGAAAATTTCACATTAGAACATGGGCAGAAGGCAAAATAGCAGACTACTTTTGGGATCTTTAGATATTATCACTCATCCACATAAAACCGTTATACTTCTGTAAAGACAAAGATCCCAAACACCCACAACAAAAATTTCCCCATCGAATGGTTACCATTAGCAACTGCATTCTGTTGCTAGGCAAATTCAGGGTCAGCCTTGGGAGTGAATGAGAAGTTTTTAGTTCCCAGGAGGCACCAAAATGAATGATTTGTGACTGACCATGACCTAAGAGGAGAGTTACATTACTCACCGGTTTGTTACTGGTTGGGAGCTAGAAAAGAATAGGTCCCCCTCGGTTACACTCACTTGTGCTTTCAGGTAGAAGCTGGCACTGAAGACATCAAAAAGTTGCTTTTAGGCAGTGTCTGCTTGGGTACAACTAAACTTGAATGTCGAATATAATTTAGTAATGAGAAATCCATCTTGTGGTAAACTGAGGAGTGGGATGAGACTGTATGTGGACAAATTATCGATATTCAGGGTTGGGGAACCTGGGAGGTCAGGATTCTGAGTGAATAGGCGTTCACATTTGTGAGTTGGAGAAGAGTTCCAGCCACATTCTCTCAATTAAAAATCAACCCCACAGTATACTCCCTTTATTGTACATCCTTACTGATACCTCTTACCAGGACATGACTAGTTACTATCCAATTGAAAGTGTCATCTATATGAGCAGACATGTTCCTATCATTTGCCCAATTCAGGGCACAGTCACTCCCCTCTACCTGCTCCTAGTACTGGTGTTCAGTTACTACCCCAATGGACTCAGGGTCCTCGAGGAGTTAAGATACTGTGCACCTTGTTATGTAGGTAGGTGTGTGTCTGTGATTGAGAGAGGAGGGAGGGAGCTTGCATGCCCCAAGGCTATATCAGTTGGTGAAAGAATACCTTCTCTTTCTCTCTCAGACCTGGATGAATGGATGAGGTGAACACCTAAAAACTGCCTTTTTATTTATTCCCTTCAATTACACAATCCATCTTAGGACCTGTGCAGCTGTGGGTTGGTGCTTATCAAAGTGCTAAAATGCATCTTTTGAAATATGGAAAAGTTTGAGACATCAGCATAAAGTTAAAGGGAAATCTTTATCCACAACATTATTCTTCCTAAGGCAAACTGTGATTTGAACGAGCTGCACTATTTTGTCCCCTCTATTTGTAGCTTGTTAGGTCCGGTCACTGGTAACTCCATGCAGGACAGAAGGACCTATGTTTGCCTGGTCCCAAGACACCCCCTTGATGGCTATTTTGTTTGAGTTCACAGATGTCTTCCAACCTAAGGGGTTCGTTTTCTGGAACTGGATTGAACAGCATTCTGTTGTGATTCATAGCGTTTGCATTGGCTTGTTTGGGGAAGTAAATTGTCAGGCTTTTCTTCCTAGTCTACCCTTACATGACAGCTCCAGTGAATTTTGACCACCATGCACATGTTATTTGAAGTACTGGTGGCACAGCACCAGAATCATAGTGACACACAGATCACCATATGTGACAGTCATGTGCTTATGTTAATTTCATGATTGAGATGTAGGGGCGGAGTCTAGCCTATTAATCTGGAGATAGCCATTGAGTAGTCAATGAGGCCTCTGTGTGGGCATGGCTTTCTCCTGAGACTTCTGGGAAATCACGCAATACTTCCCTGGTGGAGATGAGAAGCTCTCTCCCCAGTTGTTGGGAGTTAGTCTCAGAGACCATGAATCATGGACAAGACAAAATGGCAGCATCCGAGGAGCTGAAGGAGCCAGAGGAGAAGCCACATGGTTTCACCCTGATGGAACCAGACCTCTAAAGCTGGTGAAGCCAGGTGGAGAGCCTTGCCAGCGACGAGTTGCTTCTACCACCACTGGATGCTGTTGATGGACCCTGAGCCCTGGAAGCGAGGAGTCATGGCAAGACCCCTGACAGCACTGGGATTCTGCACCCACTAGCCTATGACTTCGTGAGTCGGAAGGAGACGTTATAGAGTGATATCAGGCATATGGGCTAATATTGGACTTATGACTTTGAACTGGACTAGGTTGGGATGCTTTCTTAATGTCCCATTCCTCTTGCATATAAAACTTTTCCTTATATCCATATGTGTGTTTATCTATTTATTTCTCTAGTCTACCCAGACTGTCACACCATAGTACAACATATGGAAAGACAGGTTGTGACTTCATAATAGTTTAATTGAAGGAAAGACTATTTTAATACAAATATTTGATACAAATACTGAGACTAAGCCTGTATGTGACGTTATCTGTCCTCATATTTCTAATGGGAGAGCTAGTTTGAAAAATGTTGATAAACAAGGCCATACTTCTGAAGGATCACCAGGATATAATTATTCTTATTACCTTGCTATAAAAACTTATCCACCAGCATGATGTGTTGAATTGCTTCTGCCTTATAGTCACCCAATAGTACAAAGTAAACGTGGCCCACCAGGTTTCCAGAGCTGTCCTCTCTCTGACAGCAGACTGCCATGCCTTTCTCTGGTGCCTCTGCTGGTGGGATCAAACCAGGGTAGTTTGATGTGAAACCAGGGCTCCTTCAGTAGAAGCTGGGTTTCAGACAATCAGAGCATCAGGACACAGTGCATATTTTCACACCTCTCAGATTTTGTGGCATTTGTGTTCTTATTATACTTGCCGGACAATGCCATTTATTTTTTAAAGCACATCTAGCTTCTATTTTTTTAAAATAGAGTTCTAAAGAACCAGTCGCTTTCTCCTGAAGTAATTAATTCTGGGATGGACTAGAAGAGTAGACCTTCTTTCTTATAATATCCCAACTAACTAAGAACAGCACAGTTTATAGTGAATATAAGTATGATGATAATGTCCAGGTCAGAATTCTCTGGATACATTCTAATTTTAAATATTTTGATCATTGGTCATCATTTTTGTTTCTATACCTAAGCTAACACTTTTGTCTTCTTTGCATAACCAGTCACCTCATGAACATAGATTACATATTTCTCTTTTGGTTACCAAAGCCTCAAATACAGGTAGATACAGAGTTGTACTCATTTTTTGGATATTTTAATGAAGAGATGTATGTATATTATATTTCTAATCACTTTGATACTTTTTTTTCTTTCAAAAAGGGATAGTTTTATGTCTTCAGGGAAAATTTTAAGTTAAAGTATAATTTCAAATAAAAAAATGAAAATGAACATCCTTTCAAATTACTGAAATTGTAACAAGTTCCCGGGATTGCTGTCCCACATCAAACAATAATATCTATGTGAAACAGACTTTTTAAAAAGCTGGGAAGATATCAAAAGTGAGCCAAGATAGTTCAGATTGTCAACCTTCAGAAAAGTATAGACATAAATAATGAATATGTTGAGTCACAATGACTTTCTCTTTTGACAGTTTTGTTTAATAAAGGTTTATATGATTAAATAACCATACTTGACTTACCATTATGGTCCTGAAAATAGTACTATACAAAATTTGATATAAAATATGTAATCTTTAATGTATAAAAGTTAATGAAATAAATGCAAATGGTTTATTTCATTGGTTAACATACTTTAATATTGTGTACTGTATTTTTAATTAGATTCCTTTATTGTATTATTATTTACTGTATTATTTTAATAAGATTGGTCTGTACTTTTTCCATAGCAGTACAAGTTTTAGTTCTGGAGAAGAATATTTAAGAATATTGAAAGGAACATGGACTACCAGAAGGACAAACTGCTCTGTGTTGGAAGAAGTATGAACAGAGTGCTTTTTAGAGGTCTGGATGGCAAGACTTCATCATACATGCATTGGAAGTGCTGTTCTCCAGTCCCTGGAGAAGGACATCGTGTTTAGTAAAGTAGAGGGGCAGTAAAGGAGGTGAAGGCTCTCAAGGAGATGAATTGACACTGTGACACCAGCAATAGGCTGAAGAGTAGGAATGATTGTGAGGATGGGGCAGGATCGATCATGGCTTTCCTCTCTGTGTATAGAATTGCTGTGGGTCAGAAAGGAATAGCTTCTTGGCACATAACAGCAACATGATTATTCTAGTAATGTCTTTGATTTGTTTTGATATCAGATGTATGCCATTGATATAGAAGAGTGAAAAGGGAAGTCATATTCAGTGTCATCTGCAAGGTTTTAGAAAAAAAAAATTGTGAAACTCTACTCTTCCCAACTTTAACATTTTTCATGTCATCCAAGCCTTGCAAATTTCACTGGAAAGACATTACATTGCATTGCTGCTTCATGCTGTCACTACTTGGGAGACTCTTAGCTATGCTCTTTCTTTTTTAAAAGTTCATTTTATTAAGGTGTATTTTATAGAAATTATCAGTTTTAAGTTCCAAAATTATTGGCACATGTTTTAAGTTAACCCTACTGGATAAAAAGGACATTTTTTACTGAAGATTGCTAATGAATATACTAACATGTTAAAGGAATCACAGAAAAATATCCTATGGTAATTCAGAGAAAAGTGCCATATAAAAATCAGCTAGTTCAGATAGAGAGAGAAGGGACTTCTTGAGTTGGTTAGTTTAGATAGAGAGAGAAGGGACTTCTTGAGTTGGTTGCGATTTTTGTGGGTAGTTCCTCTGCAGTTGATTCTGATTCATGGTGGCCCCCAGTATAGAGAGAAGTATTGCTCTGAATTTCTGAAAATAAGCCCATGGGGCAGTCTTCTAAGGTCCCTCTAATGTGGTTCAAAGTTTTGGCTGCTAGTTGAGTCATTTATGCCACTCAGGAACTCTTCCCGAACTACTTAGTGTCCTTTTACTTTTCCAAGTCTTTGTAAACAGTGGTCTTCTTATACTCTGCCCTGATTTTACTGTTGGGGATCCCCAAAGCAGCATTCTATATCTTTCCTGGTGCATTGAAATAGGAAGAAATTTTTAAGTCTATTTTTCCCCTATTACCATTTTGCTGCCATAGTCTTGCCTTAGTTCTCTTTACTCAGATCAAACTCCATGCCCACCTCTCTAAACCCAAGTAGAAACAGTCTTTCTTCACTTCATGACATTTTTTCCTACTGTTCTGTATATTGAATTGTTTCCCCCATTTAATTTTGAGGGAGGAGGGTAGTCATTCTGCTACTTCCCGGATATTGATATATCCATAACATGTCTAAAGCAGTAAAAATGTTAAACCTTGACAAATTACCATTTTCATTTAGCATTTGTGGAACATTCTTTTTATGTTATAATTTCTAAGTTTCACAACCAATTGACTAAATAAGTATTCTGGCCAATTACTAGTGAGATTTGAGGAGATACAGTTTACCTTGTAAGATACAGAAGAAATTTTTGTAGTTCATAAGTCCTTTGATTAAGTCCTTAGATAGATTTACATCTGTCTACAAAAATTCTAGAGCAGTGTTATGATAATCAAAAGTGGAAAACAGGCTGAGCCCTCGTGGCCTACTGGTTGTGTGCGGGACTGCAGTAAACAAGGTTGACCATTCAAATCCAGCAACAGCTCTCCAGGAGCAAGGCTGGGCTTCCTCCCCACTAGGGCAGTGATGCCACACACACAAAAAGTGGAAAACAACTTAAAAATTTTCAACAAAAGGACTTATTATCTATTTGTGCTATGTTTAGAAAGTAGAATACACTGGAGTCATTTAAAAGGACATTTTTATCTTAAAATGTGTAAAGTATTAACTAAAGTATTTAATTTAATTTTCTAGAGTCCAGAGAGAGGGACATGTCTTTTAGACCACTCAGAAGCAAATGAATGTAAGTGGAGCACATCTTGGCCCAACAACCCCTGAGGATGATATTCCTGCTCAGAGCAGCCAATTCACAGAGAGGACTATAGGCCCCACTAGGAGACAGACATGCCTTACTGGCCCATAGTGCTACAGGAGACAACACTGCAAACACAGGGTGGGAACTGCACCCGATCTGATCCTGTCATATGGAGGTGAAACACTCAGGGCGTGCAACAGAACAGCAAGGGGAGCAAAGCACTGAAGTCCCCAAAGAATACCAAAAATGGATTTGGGGGCCAGGGCATGGCACCCCATCAGACACATCTGGAAAACACTCTTAAAGTTCAGCTAACAGCCCTTGAACTACTTAGAGGATTTTCTTTTTTGTCATTGCTTGTTGTTGTTTCTGTTGCTGTTACTTTGTTTAGCTCTGTCTTGTTTTTTATGCACATTATTATCTCTTCTGGTCTATCTAGATAAGATAGGCAAGATAAACAATCCGGATGAGAAAACAATGGGGATATGTTCACCTTCCCAACGCGCGATAGTTGAAGACAAAGAGGGTGTATAAGCAAATGTGGTAAAGAAAGCTGATGTCGCTTGCCTATCAAAATATATAGTGTCTGGGGTCTTACAGAAAAATAAGATAAACAACCATCCATCTAGCTGAGAAGCAACAAAGCTCAACCAAGAAGCCTACCAGCCTGTGCGATCATGTGTTGTCCATAGGATCAGGAATAGGCATCAAAGTACAAAAATCATATCATTGTGAATGAGGAGGAGTATGAAGTGGAGACCCCACACCCTTCTGTAGGCAGGTGGACATCCCCTTACAGAAGGGTCACAGGGAGGACATGAGAAAGTCAGGGTGCAGTATAGCACCAATGAAAACATAGAACTTTCCTCTAGTTCTTTAATGCTTCCTGCTCCCACTCCTGCCCCCACCAATATCGTTGTCCCAATTCAGCCTTACAAATCTGGCTACATCAGAGGATCTAAGAGCTGAAGACACAGGGAATCCAATACAGATAAACTCTTCAGGACCAATAATGAGAGTAATAATACCAGGAGAGAGGGTAAGAGAAAGGTGGATGGAGAAAGGGGAAACCAATCACAATGATCTATATATAACCCCTTCTCTGGTGAGGGGGAGTGGTCAGACAACAGAAAAGTGGGTGAAGGGAGACATGCAACAGTGTAAGACATGAAAAATTTTTATAAATTATCAAGGGTTTGTGAGAGAGGAAGAGTAGGAGAGGGAGGGGTGAAATGAGAGTTGATACCAAGGACTCAAGTAGAAAGAAAATGTTTTGACAATGATGATGGCCACAAATGTACAAATGTCCTTGACACAATGGATGGATGCATGGATTATGATAATAGTTGTTTGAGCCCCCATACAATGGTATTTTAATTTAAAATATGTACATTACTAAGTAACTGCAACATTAATAACATAATTATGGATGGTTTAAATTTTTCTTATGTGACTTATCTTAATGATTTCTAATGCATATTCATTATGTTGTTTTTAACAAATTACCTCCTATCCATTACTTTTCCTTATTGTCTTCCTACTCACAGATGATAGAACAAATGCAATCAGTTATTTGAGCCAGTATGCAAGTCTTTTAGTATCTGTGACATTTTAACTGAAATCTAAATTATCCTCACAAAACATGAATTTTGGCGATGTTAGGCATGTCAGGAACTTTCAGGATATAAATTTGCCTTCTCCCCTGAATATTTCCATGATTCATGTTCCATTGACTAAGGCTTGTTCAATTGCCTCTCTCTATTCCTTCTTTTCAGTGTATGGATGCAACTGTGTTTGTGTGTGTGTGCACACACCAAAACCAAACTCACTGCCATCAAGTGCATCCTGATTCATGTTGTGAAGTGCTTTCATTTCCCACTTGGAGAAACAACCCTAAATACAACTCTAAAAATCTCAACTCATTCTGATCCTATATAGGGTTTCCCAGGCTGTACATCTTTATAGAATATTACCCATCTTTCTCTTATGGGCCTCTGGTGGATTTGAACCAACAACTGTGCCCCAGGGGTGTCATATATTATGAGTTGGGCTGTAAACTACAAGATCAGAAGTTCAACACCACCAGTCATTCCAATGGAAAAAAATGAGACCTTCAGCTTTCTTAAATATTTACAGTCTCAAAAATGCAAAGAAGCAGTTCTACTCTGACCTTTAAATCATTATGAATTGAAATGAACTTGATGGCAAGAGAGTTAAGAAGGGGAGCCCCCCAAAGTCATATATTTTTCAAATCTAAGCATTGAAGCAAATATTTAAACAACTTCACTTTTATACTTAATACATCTGCAATTCCATCCCTCGAAACTCATCTGTCTGGATGGCTAACAGCATCTACCTCATTTTTTTCTTCTCATCTTCTAAGTTGTCAAAGATCTGTTCCTGTATGTTCCCTTCTCATTTGCAGAAACAAAAAGAAGATTCACAGGGTGAGGTCAGATGAGTAAGGTGTGTGGGCCCAGAGAGACATGCTGTTTTATGCCAAAAACTGGCACACAGAGATGGCTGCTTGAGCAGGTACATTGTCCTGTTGGTAAAACCGGTCCCCCATCTACCACAAATCAGGCCTTTTTGGTCACACACTGTTATGCTATCTTTGCAGAACCTCTAAAGAGAAAGCTCCATTAACAGTTTGACCTTGTGGGACCAACTCCAAATGCACTACGAGTCTACATTTTCGCCTATTCAGCAAATTGGCAGATGTCCAGAATGAGCTTTGTCATTGATTGACATTTCACCTGTTTTGAAATGAGAAAATCACTCATGTACTTGAGTTTTTCCCACGGTGCTGTCCTGGTAAACTGTGTTCAACATCACAATAGCTCCTGTGGCATTTTTCCTGAGCAGGAAGCAAGATTTCAGAGCCGCATACTCTTCTCTGAAATTGGCTATCACAAAAAATGAAATTTGAGTGAAACTGCATGTACCAAAAAGTTCACTGTGACCAAAGAAAACCTTCCTGTGTGACCCTGCTGAGTGTAGTAACTCAGAGCAAGTTGTTTGATGCTCACCTACCTGGGATAAAATGCATATTGTGAAATCTCCATCCACCAAGAGCTTTTATCCATGTTGGGGGGCTATCCCCACATATAAATTCTTCAGAAATATAAGTCTGATTATATAAGGTTGAAGTCTGAAGACCACTGACTGCCTTAATATTAAATAACAAATTATTTAATTTGTCCTGCAAAGTATAGCTTCCCGATCTACTTTCTACCTGCCTGCTCACTCATCTATCCCATTTTCCTCATACCAGACTCCTTCCCTTACCAGACTTCTTAAATCATTCCTGAATATACTTTGCTTCCCAGCACCTAGCTATGGGCCTATCTGATAGACATGGCCATGGAAATAGAGTCATGATAGAAGCAGAAGAACAGAGAGGAGAGGGCCAATAAAATTACTTTGAGAAGTTTAAAAAATCAAAAGGTAGGTCACATTTGAGCCTGGAATCAAATCAGTGCAACAATTTTATGTAAATTAGGGTCAAAGCAATTGTGAAGACCTTTCATCATTCAATATTTATTTAAAACACATTTATCAAGTGTCTCTATGATGCCAGATACAGTCTACATCCTAGAGATTTAATATTAGGCAAGGCTAAGTTCCAAGGCACTAAGAGTCTAGAGTCAAGTCAAGCAATACACCTAGAGACTAAGATATGTAAGCGCTGGAAACATTATGAAGAAACATAAGGTAGGTAACAGAAGCAATGTCATGGTACATGCTGTTTTCGATATGTTAAAGGAGAAGGAATCTCTGAAGATGTAATTTTTGAAGGTAAGTGGCATCAAGAGAAGAGGGCCATGGAGTGACCTAAGACAAGACTATTCAAGACCACGGCATCTTCAGTGACTCTGAGGCTGAGCATATTGGATTAGTTCAAGAGTAGCAAAGAGAGGGAATGAGAGTGGAATGGAATTTAGAGAAATAAATAGAGTCAGAGCTATGAGAGCTATTATGTTTGGGACTTTAGAGTTTATTCTAGGGGGGATGCAAAATCAGGGGAGTATTTTAAAAAGTGGCATGTCTTGATCTGAGTCCCTATCTGGGAGGTCGTTTATAAGTGGAAGACTTCAGGTTTTCCAGGGGCAGTCATGGTTTACATGTATTGTCCTGGAATAATTGCTAATGATCTCCATTTTCCTCACCTCAATGCTCTCCTGTATGAACTGTAAATTATAGGTCATCCTAACTTGGGCTCAAATCTCCTAGTGCTTTCTCTAATTAATTTAATGCATTCTTATCAACTTTCCCCCGATAGTTTGATCTGTTGGAAGGTTTTTGTTTTTACTGTGGCTTTTAAGCATACAATATGGGTTTATGAGGGTGAGAAATATAGAGAATGGGATCTATATGTTCTAGAGCTGGAGGGATATTGATTGATGAAAGTAGACTGACTCCAAACATATCTTGATATGAGCATGGTGTTTCTTTCAGTAGAGGTTTCAGACAGTTATGAACAGGTTTGGAGATAAGCTTTGCAATCTGCTAAGTGCATTGAAAATTGCTTGACTACATGCAGTACATGCGATGCATCAATTCCTTTGTAGAGCCATGTCCATAGCGAGACCCCTTGATGGGCACATAGTCAAGTATCAATATTTTTCAATAAATAGTTAAACAACTTGACTAATGTCAGCTTTATCATAGAAGGATACCTACCAGGAATTTAGCAACAATTTTATTAGCTTCATATAGTACAATAACCATATGGTGTCTATATTATATACAACAGTACATTACATTATTTTAATTAAAGTTTATTTACATAGCATTGTCTATGTGCCTGGTGCTTGTATTTTTCACTTTTCTTTAAATGTAACTAAGTTGTCCATTAAAAATGAAAAACACCTAAGATCTTGTCCTAGAGAAATTGGAAATATTCAAAAATCAAAAAGAATGCATAGACATAGATATTCTGGGCTCTAGTGAACTCAAGTGGACCCTGGTATTGACATATTGAATCAGAAAATCATATAGTTTGCTGTATTATTCTGGGAATAATACAATCAAAAGGAATGCACTCATTGTCAAAAAGGACATTCAAGATCTATCTTTAAGTGCAAGGCTATCTATAAAGGATTTTATCTATTCGCATCCAAGGAAATCCAATCAACACAGCTACTATATGGATGCACAAACCACTATATCTATGAAGACATTGAAGAACTCTCAGTTTTCTTCAATGATTTTCAATCTGGAATTGCTCAAAGATGCATTGACAACTATTGGTGATTAGAATTCAAAAATTGGAAACAAAGAAAAAGGAACAGTAGTTGGAAAATATGATCTTGGTGGTAAAAACAAAGCTGGAGACTGTATGAGAGAATTTTTCAAAGCAAATACCAATTTTGACTACACAAAAGGCAAACTATACATATGGACTTCTCCAGATGTAATCATCTGTGTTAGTCCAGGTAGACTAGAGAAACAAATTCATAGACATGCATATGATATAAGGGAAACGTTTATGTACAAGAGGAATGGAACATTGAGAAAGCATCCCAGCCCAGTTCAGTTCAAAGTCCTAAGTCTGATATTAGCCCACATGTCCAATACCAGTCTATAAAGTCTTCTTCTGACTCACAAAGTCACAGGCCAGTGGGTGCAGAATCTCAGCACTGGCAGGGGTCTCCTTATGGCTCCTTGTTTCCAGAGTTTAGGGTACATCAGCAATATCTAATGGTGATAGAAACATCTCAGAGCTGGCAGGGTTCTCTCTGTGACTCTTCCAACTTCAGAGATCTGGTTCCTTCAGGGTAAGACCGTGTGGCTTATCCTCTGGCTCCTTCAGCTCCTCAGATGCTGCCATCTTGTCTTGTCAGTCGAGCATCTTCCAACAACGAGGGAGATGGTCTCTCACCTCCATGAAGGAAGTATCATGAGACTTCCCCAAATTCTCAGGGAAAGTCATGTCTACAGAGGTCTCATTGGCTATCTCCATATTGGCAGGTTAGACTCCACCCCTAGACTTCCAATCATGAAATTGACAGCAAGTACATGATTGCCACATCTTCAGAAATCAAATTGATTATATCTGTTGGAAGAGATGATGGAGAAACTCGAGATTAGTAGCTAAAACCAGTCCAGCTGCTAACTGTGAAATAGCTTATTGTTAGCTCATATGTAATTTCTGGTTTGGCTGAAGGAAACTAAATCCAGTTCCTGAAATTTAAAGTAAGACCTTTCATCTATCCCACCTGTCTTTCGGAAACAGCCCAAGAACAAAGTTGACATGTGAAAAACTAATGACAGAATTGATAAACTTTTGAATGGAATTCCTGAAGAAAGAAAAAGGTCATTGAAAGGACAGGAAATTTTAAAAAATAGATTATGGTGGAGGTCAAACGAAGTTGTGAACCTGTCCACCGTGTTTAGTAACTGAGGCAAATTGAAGGAAAGATGAAGAAAAAGAGCTAAGTAGAAAATTTCAAAACCTAAAGTTAGAAAATCAAATAGGAAGAACACAGAAAGAATATCCTTTTAATTTCATTTTTTCCATGATATCTTAAACTCAAAGAACTCAAGAAAATATTGAATCCTTGAGTTGCAGTATTAAATGATCCTGTGGGAAAATATTAAAAAACATAGTCACTATATCAAAAGGCATGAGTCCACATTTTTTCATTTCAAGAGGTAAACTATGAACCAGAACCAATGGTACTGAGAGAAGTCAAAGCCTCACTGAAAGCATCAGCCACAAACAAGGTTCCAGGAATTTATGGAATACCAACGCAAATGTCACAGTGAGTCAATAAAGCATTGGAAGCACCTACTCATCTATACCAAGAAATTTAGAAGACAGTTACCTGGACAACTGACTGAAAGAGGTCTATGATTGCATACATTTAAATAAAGGTGACCCAACAGAATGCTTAAATTAAAGAAAAGATCATTCATAACATGTTCATAACATGTTATAACATATATAACATGTTATAACATGTTCATAACGTTCATAACATATCATTCATAACAGGTAAAATTTCGTGAAGATTATCCAGCTACAGTTTAGCAATACATGACAATAAGATGCTGAAAGTTTAGACTGGGTTCAGAAGAGGAAACAACAGGAGTCAGATGGATATTGGCACAAAGTAGAGAATACTAGAAAGATATTGCATGTGTTTTATTGACTATGCAAAGACATTTGACTGAATGGTCATATCAATTTTATGGATAGCCTTAAGAAGAATGGAAATTCCAGACCATTTGATGTACTTGTGTGGAACTGTACATTAATCGAGAGGCTTTTGTGTTAACACAGCGAGGGAATACTGCATGGTTTCAAACAAGGAAAGCTCTGTGTCAGGGCTATTTTCACCACAGTCATTCAAACTCTATTCTAAGAAAATTGTCAGAAAGTCTGATTTATTTGAAAAAGAATGCGGCGTCAAGACTAGAGTAAAGCTTATTAGTAACCTGCAATATACAGATGGAACAACCTTGCTTGCTGGAAGTGTGGTGGGCTTGAGCACTTGCTATAGATCAAGGATTTCAGCCTTCAGTATTGATTGTGACTCAATGTTAAGAAGACAAAAATGTTTATAACTGTACCAATCAGTCATAGCAGATAGAAGCTCTCAAGGATTTCATCTTGCTCCTGGGATCAGCAGTAAAGAGACCAAATGATTCATTACTTAATGAAAATTTGCTGCACAAGAATTCTTTAATGTGCTGAAAACCATGAATGTTATTTTGAGGACTAAGGGGTGTCTCACCCAAGCCACGGTTTTTTTCAATGGCCTCACGTGCAGGAGAAAGTTGTACATTCAATAAGGAAGACAAAAAAGAATCAATGCATTTGGATTATAATACTTGCAGATAATATTGAAAGTATCATCAGCTGAGCCCTGGTGGCATAGTGGTTGTGTGCGGGACTGTGGTCCACAGGGTTGACGGTTCAAATCCAGCAGCAGCTCTTCAGAAGCAAGCTTGAACTTCCTACTCCCATCAGGGCAGTAATGTGGGAAAAAAAAAAGAAAATATTATCAACGGCCAAATGAACAAGCAGATATATCTTGGAAAAAATTAAACAGAATGCTGGTTAGAGGCGAGGAAAATGAGACTTTATTTCACATACATTGGGCATGTTGTCAGGAGATGCCTAGAGAAGGACATCATGCTTGGACAAGTAAAGGAGAAGCAAAAAAGAGGCAGACCTTGACAAGTTGGATTGATTTCATTGCTACAACACTGTCTTCAAATATAAGAGAACAATTGTGAGGGTGGTGTCAGACTGGGTGATGTTTAGCTTTGTTGGCACCTAACAACAGCCATGGCAGTGTTAAATATAAATGTAGCGGATGCAATTATAAAATTTCTCAGATATGGCATTTTACTTATGTGACATTATTATGATGCCATAATTTTGACCTTTGCTATTGCATATAGTAAGTTCACGTGTACTGTTTAACTATATTAAATGAAATGATGACACATAGGGGCACCTGAATGGCATTTTATGACACATATGCAGTTCCTGAATTTTGAATATCTTTCTTGGGTACAGCTCATACGTATGTATCTCTGTGAAACCTATTCTATCAAAAATATTCAATTCACACTACAGTTTGCCATAACAGATGCTGTTGTTATCATTAGCATTATTTTATCATTTAAATATGTTTTCATGTATTTCAAATCATTTTCTGAAAATTTTATGCATAAGAAGGTACAATCTAGAGTAAGACTAACTGCTATCAGGTAAGAACCATTTGCAACTGTTCTGGTTTGTGTGCAAATTAGATTTAAAGACAGATTCAGGAGCAGAACACAGTTTGTATATGGAAGTAAACGTAGTCACACCTTACACATAACAATTGCTGTGGGCTTTAGAGAGAATGTTTGAAATACAGTTAAGTTTCTTTTCTTTGCCAATGCCCTTCTTTTGGGGGGCTCATGTCACCCTCTTCTAGATTAGTGGCTCTCCACCTTCCTAGTGCCTCCACCCTCATGTTGTGGTGACCCCCCAACCATAAAATTATTTTCGTTGCTACTTCATCACTGTCATTTTGCTACTGTTGTGTATCGTCATCTAAATACATCGGATATGCAGGATGTACTTTTATCTTTACAAACTGAACATAATTAAAGCATAGTGATTAATCACAAAAACAATATGTAATTATATACTGCAAAATATTTATTTTTAATGACAAATAAATGAAAGCTTGTCGTGAAGTGTGGTGCAGCATGGGTAGTAATCTTCACCCTGGGTACTCATATGAGGGTGTATCTCCAAGTGTGTGGACCTACCTGGAGACAATACAGGAGCCATTTCTTGATTCCTAATACCACAGGTATGGCAGGAAGAGCAACAAGACAATGACTGGAAGTCAGAATTCCTGAATTTCAGTTGGTTATCCCACAGGCTGGCTAGATGGCCCTGAATATAACATCTCAGCTGTCAAATTGTGTCAATTTCCTTCTAATATAAAAGGATTGCGATGGATTATCCTTAGGTCTTTTCCAGGTCTGAAAAAAAAAAGTTTAATGCTCTATTTAGTTTAGCAATAGAGCTTTTCTCGTGGCTGATATTTGACCTGGTGCTTTAAACCTTTTTGCCTTGCAGCTGATTCTCTATAAAGTTAAATGTTCATTCTCACATATGCCATGGTTTATTAGAAATGACTGTCAGGAAATGTGGAGAATCCTATATTTAACATCTCAGAATTGGATACTAGTTTGATATAAATAGCAAGTTGTTATCTGAGTAGATTACGATGGATTTACTATCAAGCAAATTAAATCACTGGGGACAGATGTGTTTTTAGAATTGTCTGAGACAATCAATCTGGGAGTAGAAAAATTTTGGTACCTGCCAAGCTGTCCTGTATAATTCAAAGATATGTCAGCCAAAGCACTTCCTTTTCTGTAGCCAATAGAGAGTGTTAGCTGGAAAGGAATAGTCAGAGATAGCACGAGTGTATGTTATTCTAAATTGCATACTTCAGACTCTCTAGAAACTGTGAAGCATTGTGAAGAGAAACAGGAGTGAACAGAAAAGCGAAGCAGGAGAGAACATGATGGATAAATAAAATGGAAAAAGAGAAGCAAAAGGAGAGGAAACTAAAGGAACATTGGTCATTGAGAAGAAGGAAATAAATGTTAAAAGGGATATAACTAGGCTACCAGCAAGAAAGTTTATCTAAACACAATTGGTATGGAAGGAGAATGGTGCTGTGAAAAAGGCAAGCGAGAAACATGTGACCCTCACAGAGATCAGCGGGAGATCAGGGATATGTCTGTTGAGCAAACAATGAAAAAAATGATGACTTCCTTAAAATGTTCTGCCTTGAGATTTGGGTAATATTTTGCCATTGGAACCATTATGGTCTTAGGGTGAAAAACTCAATAAATCATAGCCCATTTGCAGAAACAGCCTGCTATATCTTCCATTAGTGTAAGTGCTAGTGGAATTGCACCAGTGACTTTTTGGTTAGCAAGCAGTGCTTTAATCACCGTGCCACTAAGACTACTCCCTGACTATTTTAAATAAATATCAGACACTCATTTAAATATCATTGCTGGGTAAAATCACCAGTTTGCCAAAGAGCTACTCTGACTTCAAGTTTAAGAAGCAAATGCAGGAGAATTGTGATTACGGCCGACAGGTGGTAATGTAAGGGCAACAGGTTTTTTCTCATCAAGTACCTCTGACTAGAGGGAGAAGAGCTGTCAATTTTTGCATGCTGTCAGGAGTTTGGGCAGAAGAAATCTCCACTTTTGAGTACTTTTTCTATCACTGGCTCGCTTCCCCTGCCTCGTCTTGCTTACTGACCCTACAGTAGAAACTACCTGACCTCCGGGTTATCTATTTCTTCTGACATCTCTGTGGTAAACAAATCTAAGAACAAGGTCATGTTGACTAACTATTTGCTTGGCTTTCTTTAAAAGAAAAAGAAATCGTCCTTGGATCCTTTTCCAGTTAGGCTTTTCTCTTAAGAAAACTGATGTCTTATTCCCCTATGATTCAATGTTTTTGTTTAGACCCTGTGGCTAGGATTTCATGTGCAGGACAGAGGCAAGCAATAGATTTTATGCACCAAAGTTCCCTTTGTACCTTGTATGTGAGCTGGAGACATTTTACTTCCATTTTTTTAATCTTAATAATGGCTTTCCTTTACAAGTTTATTAGCATAAGATTTAAAAGAGCATGCTTTTTCCCCTGCAAATTAGTCTGACATATAAAAAATTTGGCTAAAGCACATCTCCTTTCTTTATACCCTGTGTTACATGCATTTTGTTCTTTTTAAAGAAGGTGCATGTCTTCACTAATATAATAATATGATTTGATAAGGATGACAGTGACTTTGGATACAGGAGAGAAGTTCCAACTTGCCAGCTGGGGCTTTGATGCATATTACTTTTTCTGATAAATTGTATATTTAGTGCCAACTGAAGCTTTTGCTTATCATTATTCTTTTAGACGAGAGGACCTGAAGATATGCAGCGTGCCTAAGGTTCAAAGCATGGATTCTAATACTGCACTACACGCTATCTAGGGCCAGACACAAGCTAAGAAACACTGGGGTGTGCTGCTTCTGAGGACCATACTCATACAGCTTTTTCCAGTTGAGTTTGGACAGGACAAGGAGCGCGCTTTCACACACATATCAGGGATCTCTCAATGGCCAGGATGAGCAAAGAAGCCCTCTGTCGAGGAAAGCTGCAGCAAGACTTCAAATCTTATATTGCAGGTCCTCCCGTAAGGAAAAGCAAATGAAGAATATGCTGTCAGTGCCTGGCATTTCTCCCTTAGAGGAAACCGAGTGCTGGCTAATAGAGGCCAGAGGTCTCCATGGCCCTGGGATGAATTCAGGAGCTCAATCACTGAGCAGTCGAAGGGAGAGGACCTAGCCTAAAGGGAGGTATAAAACCTCTCCTATGAAGCAGAAAATCAGCTGGAACATCCCACACATGGGTAATAAACTGGCAACCAAAGCTTAGCCGAGCTGCCTCTAAATTATTGTGTGCTTTCTTTCAAGCCAACAGTAAGTATTGTCCTCATGCATAGCTACATGTATAAGAAGATATTGATGAAAACCACATCTTTATCTTTTTCTCCCATGTATTTACCTATCCGTACCTTCTGGTTTAGAATCTGTAGCAACAACCACTGGCAAAATCGCTGAGAATAATTATAAATCCATGATGCTGAACTTACACAAAAGCTTTCAAGCTCTCTCTCCTCAGGTCTTCCCCAGAACTTCTACTACCTAAGGACAAGATGGCATCTTTTCACTGGTGGGGTACCAAATTGTGTGTCGACAAGTGTAGCTTTCCGCTTTTGAGAGCTGGGACCTTAACTGACCCTGCATCTTAATCACGGGGGTCAGTGTGTCTCAGGAGATCTGGGGAGACTGTTTAGGAAAGTTACAGGTTGCTGAAAGCACCAACCCGCATAGGAACTCAGAAGACTTGTTGAGACTCTTCAAAGTGTTTTACAAATGTAGGCTATATCATTTTAGAAACCAGCGATACCATGATTTAGCGGCAGGATTGGATGATGCTGATAATGATGCAGAAGCCACCGTCGCATCGAGGATTTCCTTCTCTTGAGGGAGCTCCCAGCTCGGAGTTGAGAATTCAGGTATGCTTCAAGATAAAGGATTCACCATCTGCATTGAGCACAGCCCGCAAGACCATAAACAGATGCAAAAACAAGCTTCAACTGTGTTCATTTTGTGAGAGGTGGCTACGCGGTGCCACGAGGAGTTGTATTAAGCTTGATTTTATTCAACATCTTTATAAATCATCAAAAAGATGAGCAAAAGAGCATGTTAATTAAATCTGCAGAGGGTGCTAAATAGAGAGACAGCGCAGGGTCCATTGTGGGCAAAGTAACACTATAAAAAGACCGAGTTTAAAAAGCATCAGAGCAAAATGCTAATGAGTATTTGTTTGAGTGCAATGAAGACTCAAAACACACATAGAGTAGAATATGAAAAGCTGCTAAAAGCACAGAATAGTGTGATAGGAAACAATTAGTGATGATAAGCATACAAAAGGAACTATTATTGGCTGCAAAATAGAGCGGCTTGATAAACGCCTCGTGTGTCACATCAGCCTCGCCCTTTGCTGACATGTAGACAGCAATCAGTCCTCAGATGAGCTCTGTTGACAAGATCAGGCTCTGGTGCCCACAGTGTGGGCCTTTGATGAGGAATGACAAGAACAGGAGAACCATACTTTTGGCAATACCCTAAAATTCACCTCCACAATCAGTCTCCACCCTCAGATATAAATTCCCACTGGTTAGTTAGAACACAAACCTCAACTTTCTGGGACCTTGCTTCCAGGATTGATCCTACTGTACACGGTCACCAGAATAATTCTCTCTAACGATCTTCAACGCGAACTTGTTCCACTCACTGCTTTAGTGCACAGGAGGGTAGGCCACAAACCATTGCTGCAAAACTGTACAAACCTTTATTAAACAAAAAGAGCAAAGTGCCAGGCTATTGTTCTTTGATGGACCCTCCATCTAGGTTTATATATTTCTGAAGAGATTGTTTCTGATTTTTAACCCTTCCCTGAAGATTCCTGGCTCTGTGATTCACAAGATGTCAAAATGACAGTTGGCCATTTTCAAGGGACTCAAATCGTGATCTTTTGAAATACACCTTAAGTTTTCAGAGCAAAAAGAAACCTAACTGGCATATTCAGGCTGTAGGAAGGGTAGTGTGAGGCATCCCATTGAAATTCCCAGAGGAGAACCCTCATAGAAACAGCAGGTTCCATGCTGTGATGGGGGGTGGGAGGATTATTTGACCTGAATTTCCAGGGCTTTTCCCTCCAAAATGCAGTTTTCAAGTTTCTTAAAATTGCATTCTTATAAGCCCCTGTGTCCATTCTGTGCCCTTTGAGGAAGTCTATCAAAATTACTCTCTCAAAGTCACACACACACACCAACTGCCACAAGCTTCTGAGCTGATCTCTCTGCCTTGGAATTCACTGGCCCAGCAGAGTCACTTTTAAACTTGTGTTTTGATTGGACCTTTTTATTTAAAAGCACCCCAGAGAGACTAAGACAAGTGTATTACTGAAAGAACTTGTCTGACGTCATCCACTGTTTGCAGAGATATGTTTAAATATGTTTTGTTTGAAATAAATCTATGCATGAACTAAAACTCTAGTAGCAGTATTTGTTTTGTAGTTACCCTTGTACTGGGTTAAATAGTCTGTGAATTACACTCCTATTTTTATTCTTGTTGTTTAAAAAAAGATTAAGATTATCATCCAGTTTTAAGCCAAATAATTTAAAAAGCAAAAATATTGATTGGCCCATTGAATATCTTGTTATCCTTTGAGAGTCCATCTCCTCTGATTATTTCCCTGTCCTTCTGCATTTGTATCTTACGGAGTATCAACAAACTATGCAGGGTGCACTCATTGTAAAACAAGAAAGATTAGTTTACAAAGGTACAATCTATGGAGATAAGAGTTTAAAGGAACAACATATTTGGTGAAGTATCAATTCAGTTCTTAGGAAGTCTAGATTTGAGGGATGAGAAAATTATTCAACCCTGCAAGAAATTATTGCATTTCTTATTGCAAGAAAGCATTGACCACCATGACATAAGTGATATTTAATCCAGAGCCATATAGCTATGTAGGGACCATCTTGCTGGCAGAGAGTGAGGGCTATACACACATCCATGTCTCTTCCTCCCTTCATAGAATCACCTTTTTGGTATTTCTAGGGGCTAAATCCCTTACAACTGAAGAGTATGGCCCTTACAACTCATTCTTCTATAACACGAAGTGGTTGGATGGATCTGAAGTGGGGAGGTTGACCCAGTGCTATGAGAAGAAGTACTTTTGAGGCTAAGGTAATAGGTGGAAAAGCCATTTTGCTTTTTTTTTGTGTGTGTGTGTGGGCATCACTGCCTTTGGTGGTCGTGGGCGCTACCCAGCCGCCGCTGGATTTGAACCGCCAAGCCTGCAGACCGCAGTCTCGCACTCAGCCACTTACGCCCCCGGGGCTCAGCAGGAAAAGCCATTTTAACTGTGTTATAGACTCCCGGCTTCCTGTGCCAGAGAATATAGTCAACCAATCTTTCCAATAGTAGCTGACCAAAGTTAATTAGATTTCCTTATAACAAAGTCAAGACTACAGGTTCCATAGTTTATAATTTTAAAGATAAAATATATATGCAGGAGAATATACATCTTGCTTAAGTTAGCTACAAAAACTAGTAACAAATGAACATCCCACAGCTTAAATTGATTTTCATCCTTGCAATGAAGTCTACCCATTTACTGCTGTCCATGACAACATTCTACAATTTACACTAGAAGTCAGCACTATTCTATGTTTTTATTCTCACTATTCTCTTGCATATATAATATGCAAGATACTTTTTGATACTAAATAATATACTAGTTAGTATTGCCATTTTTGATGTGGTAGACATAATATGAAATACACCATTTTAGCTATTTCTAAATATAATACCAAGTGGCACTAAATGCATTCACGATTCTATGCAATAATTTCCACTATCTGAGATGATCCAAGAATTTTTTCTTCAACCACAAACAAGTAAACAAACAAACTAACTAACAAATAAGGAATTATAGCTAGTAAGCAATTTCTCCCCTTACCTTCAGTTCTAGATAGTTATTAACACGCTTATGAATTTGCCTATTATAGAAATGCCATAAAAATGCCATAAAAAGCAATCATACAATATGTAGACTTTCATGTCTGGCTTTTTTCACCCAGCCAACCTGCCCACCCCCAATTATAGCATGTTATAACATACTACTGTCACTATTATAGCATACTGGTATAGCATACTGTTATCATTGTTAGATGCTATCTAGATAGCTGTAACTCCTGGATAACATATGTATAATGAGAACGCTACCCCATACAGCACCGTGTCACAATTGTGTGAATCTTTGAGCCAATTATTGAGGTCGCTGTGTCAATCTACCCATAATTAGGAGTCACCTTCTACTATGATAAGCCTCTACTTTATCAAGCTTGATGTTGATTTTCAAGGCCTGGTCTTTCCTGATAGTAGGTCCAAAGCATATGAAACAAAATCGCTCTTCTAGGGAGCATTTTAAGAAACGTTCTGCCTGGACTTCCTCTAAAACAGTTTTGTTGGTACTTCTGCCATCTACGACACTTTCAATGTCCTTCATCAACACCATAACTCAAATTGCATTAATTCATCCTCAGACTTCTTTTTATTGTCCAGCTTGTATACATCTGAGGCTAGTGAAAAATGCCATGGCTTGGGTCAGATGCACTTTAGTTCTCAAACTAACACCTTTGCTTTTTAACACCTTAACGAGATCTCACTGCACCAAATACAATATTGTTGCTGTCACTGTTGCCTTTCTTACTCAGTATCCAACTTTTATGTACATAGGAGGTGATTGAAAATGCCGTGGCTTGCGTCAAGCACATCTTGGTTCTCAAAGTCACATCTTTGTTTTCCAACACTTTGAAGAAGTCTCGTGCAGCAGGTTTTCCCAATGCAGTGCACTGTTTGAGCGCTTGGCTGCTGCTTCCATGAGCATGGATTCTGGATCCAGACAAGACAAAATTCCTGATAACGTAAACATTTTCCCCATGTATTCTGATGCACTCTATGGGTATAGTTGTGAAGATTTTTGTTTTCTCAACATTCAGTTGTCATCGACACTTAAGCCTATAATCCTTTATTTCATCAGCAAGCGCTTGATGTTCACATTCAGCGAGCAAGGCTGCATCATCTGCGTTCCACAAGTGGCTAATAAACTTTTCTCCAGACTTGACTCCCCCTTCTTCTTCATATCACCCTGGTTCTTTTATTACTTGCTCAGCAAACAGAGAGAACAAAATGCTGACACACTCCTTCCCTGATTGTAAATCATTCAATATTCCATATTGATTGACTTTTATGCTCTTTGCACATTTGGGGTAATATAGATACTTATGCTATGTTCATTTCTGTGTATGCTTTTGTTTGGAAACCTAGTTTTCATTCTTTTGTGTATACATCTAGGAGTTAAATTTTAAAATATTTCTAGACTTTTGACTTTAATGTGAATGGCATCATATTGTATATGCCCTACTATGATTTACTAGTGCTTTTTTCACTCAAATTGTGTGTCTAGAATGCCCATACATATATGCTTATTTTGCTGTCATAGAGTGATTTTTTATATACATATTTCATAATTGCCTACATATTCTCAGGTAGTGGACATCTTTGTTGCTGAAAATAATATTACTATGGGTTATAAATTTGTCTTGGCACACTTGTGTGAAACTTTCATTAAAATTTATCATCTTGGAGATAATGCTGAGTTGGACAGTAGGTAGACTTTCATATTTACTAGATAATTCCATAACTGTGCATGCATTTAGCCTCCCACAAATGATGCTTTGCTTGCTAATGATTTTCTTCCTTACCCATTGTTGCCCATGTCCTTCTTTTACCTTTTTTGTCCTGCCAGCATGTATGAGCCAGAAAGCCTAGACTTTCCACGCCAGGACAGAGGTATTGTCCGGAATCCCACGGGAGCAGACCTTCCTTGTCCTGTGGGGTTGTCTGAGTTGGAACCGACACTGGCAGTAAGTTTGGCATTTGAGGTGAATGTATTTGAAAGCATATCCCTAGGAAAGTTGACTTTCTGATCGAAAAGAGTACACACAACTTTACTTAGGTATGTTGGTTGGTTTTCGTTCAACGTGTATGAAATATTTAAACTAAATTTCCCTACATATTCTGCTATATTGTCATCTCTATTTTCTTATGTTTTAATTTATTTAAAGCATAAACATTTGGGTTGCCATGTTGCATCTTTTCTTTTCCTGGGTGAGGCTTTTAATTCCTTCTCTACTATTCCTTTTGAGAAATAGAAGTTCTTGATTTATTGTACTTAATTTTATCACCTATTACCTTGGTGGCCTATAATTTTGTTGAAGAAATACTTCCCAGTACAAAATAATAAAATAATGCTTACTTTTCAAAATGTTTAAAATTTGTATCTTTTACATATAGGTTTGCATTATTATTAGGTGCCCTCAAGTTGGTTCTGGCCTATACAATGCTTATGCCCAACAGTAGGAAACATTGCCCAGGACTGCACCATCCTCTTAATTGATTATTGTTGTGCTAGAGGACATCACTGTAATCACTGAGTTAATCCATCTTCTTGAAGGTCTTCTACATCAATCCCCTTCAATTTACCAAGCATGATTTACATGTCCAGGGACTGGTCTCTTCTAACAATATGTCCAAATTAAGTCAGACAAAGTCTTGCCATCCTTGCCTCTAAGGCACACGCCAGTCATACTTCTTCTGAGAAAGAGGTGTTGATCCTTTTAGCAGCCCACAGTCTTTCAATATTATTTGCCAGCACTACAATTCAAAAGCATTGATTCTTCTTTATTCTTTCATATTTGATGTCTGACTTTCACTTGCATATGAGATTGAACATGCTATGGCTTGGACCAGGCATACAGCACTCCTCAAAATAACATCTTTGCTTGTCAGTATTCATAAACTGTCTTGGGATGCAGATTTACCTAATGCAATGTGTCTTTTGCTCTCTTAATGCTGCGTCCATGAACACTGATGTGGAATACAACCAAGATGAAATTCCTGACAACTTTCACCTTTGCTCCATTGATCATGATATCTTTGAGTTGTTCAACCGGAAGGACTGTGGTCTACTTCAAATTGAGTATGAAGAGGTCTGATTTTGTGGCAGCCATGTACTCTGGTACCGATTTGATTAAGAGTGTAGTGGTGATGTCTAACTTGTCAATCTGGAGACAACCAATGAGACCTCTGTGTGGGCATGGTTTTCTCTGAGAATTCTGGGAAATTTCATGATATTTCCCCTATGGAGATGAGAGCCCATCAATTCTGTCCCTGGGAGATGCTCTACTGACAAGACAAGATGGCAGCATGCTGTTAGACTCTGAGTGTGGGAGGAGCCGGAGGAGAAGCCACATGGGCTTACCCTGATGGAACCGAACTTCAGAAGCCAGAAAAGCCACATAGAATCCCCTGCCAGTTCTGTGATGCACCATGGATACACAAGACTCTGCATCCACTGGCCAGTGATTGTCCTGGCATCATTGCATGTGTCTCGTGAATTTGAAGAAGACTTTATAGACTGGTATCAGATATATGGGTTAATATCAGGCTTGTGGGCTTGGATGGGATTGGGTTGGGATGTTTTCTGAATGTTCCATTTTTCTTGTATATAAACTTCCTTACATACATATGTGTGTTTATGAATTTGTTTCTCCAGTCTACCCAGACTAGCACAGGTTTGGATTTACCTAATTCAATGTATCTTCTGAGCTTTTAACAGCTGCTTGAAAGAGCTATGACTTGAAAGAGCTAAGTCTTGACAATGTCCACATTTTCTCTAGCAATCATGATCTTACCAATTTGTTAAGGTTTGAGGATTTTGTTCTTCACATTCAGTCAAGAGAACTTGTGTAGTAGGTATGTCATATATTTCAAAATTGAAGGAGGAATTAGCACCAGAGCCTAAATCGTGAGTATCTGGTTCTCAGAAAGCTATGGAGGACAGAGGAAGCCTAAGATTTATTTGTGGCAAATACATAGGAAGATAAATCTCCCTCTATTCACAATTAGGGAAAGTGATTACTAAACAAAGTGCATTGTAGACATGAGGATGGAAGATCAAAGGCATAAATCTGACTTGAACAGTTAAAACATTGCCAGTCAATCCCCCCTCTGATGCATGCTAGACCTGATCTGGCTTTCCACATTTTCTGTATTTGTGTTTTGTTTTTGTTTGTTCATATTAGGGTGAATCTCTGAGGAGTTAAGTCAATGGGGGTCACCCTCATGAAGCTGTGTTATATATTTTTCTGTGTTTTGATAAATGAAACCCAGGGCTGATGAACCTCTATATAAAGCTAGTAGAAAAAGGGTTTTGTGGGGTTCAGGTACAGTGGTGGCAGTGGTGGAAAAGGGTGACAATGTCAAGGAGTCCAGGAAGAAAAAGAATGTTTGGAAATTGACTGTGGTAGCAATTGTATAATTCTGTTTGACATGAATGCACTAGGGAAATATATATGCATTAAGTCCTAATTAATAATATTTTTTTAAAAAGAGGCCTTGAGTGGCAGTTCATTTCATTTAATGTCTATTGGTCTCTTAACTGCGTCCATGAGCATTGTGAAAGAACCAAAATCTTTACACCTCACACCTTTTCTTCATGTATCCCAATGGTTCTCTGATGGTCATGGTGTCAAGATTTTAGTCTTATTTGTATTAAATCAAAAGAGGCCTTGTGTAGCAGACTTACCTCATACAAGTTGTCTTTAGAGATCTTGACTGTTGCTGCCATGAGAATTGATTTGGGATCCAAGAAAGGCAAAACCCTTGACAACTTCCACATTTCCTCTATCATGATGTTAACAATAGGTAAAAGTTTGAGGAATTTTTTCTTGTTCACATTGAGCAAAAAGAAGACTTGTATAGCAGATTTCCCTAATTCTGTATGTATTTAGATGTCTTGACTATGACTACCTTAAGCTTTAGTTAAGAAACCAGCAAGACAAAAACCTCGCCAAGTTAAACCTTTTCTTCATAAACCATCATGATAAAAATTAGTCAAAGAGTGAGAACATTGGCCTTCTTGATAATGAGTCAAAAGAGGGCTTCTGCAACAGATTTATTTACTTTAATTTGTCATTTGCTCTCTTCACTGCTGTTTCCAGGAGCAGCAATTAGGAGTCTAATCAAGCCAAAAACCCTTGACAGCGTCCTCCTTTCCTCCATTTAGTATGCTGTGACTGACTGCGCCAAACTTGATTCTTTCACTTCTCTTCCCATTGAGTTGCAAGAGGCCTTGTGTAGCAGGTTTAGCAGATTAATCCAGTCTTTTGATCTCTGTAGTGCTGCTACCATGAGCATCGATTAGCCATCCAGGCTAGACCAAAGGCTTGACAATTTTAGACTGCAGCCCTTGATTTCTTCAGCCAGTGCCTCAAGTGCTTCAAGAGTCTGTTATCTGCATATCAGATAAGTTTTAATATATATCTTAGCCATATTGTCTGCTTATTCATTATTATCTCATGGATAGTATCTTTTTATTCTTACTTTTATTTCCATGAATTCTTTTATCCACCAAAGCTGATAAATGTTTTCTTAGATGATTCTAAATAATTCAATCTTTAAAAGTATTGCATTTTCTACCCCTTTGTCCCTGTAGATAGAAATGCAATTAGATTTATTTTTTTTGTTTATGTGTATTTTACAGATTAATTATTCACTCACTAAATTGATCAGTTTCACATTAATCCAGGATATTTACCTATAAATTATCTCATGTGATAGCATTGAGAAAATATTTGTGACTAGAAATGTTTATTTTACCTTCCAGGTTAGTATGCTTCAGAGTGTTTTGGAAGGATCTCCCGCGGGCTGGATAGATGAATCAAATATAAGCATCCTCAAATTTTTCCTAAAATTAAAGCAGTAGCTTCAACCACTTCTCAATTACATATACAAGAGAGGTTTTTTAAAAATATCATGAAAAATTTGAATTTTTATATGTTTGATGCTCCTTCACAATATGTACTATAAAAAAATACTATGCTGGAATTGAAATTGCTTTCCTCAGTTAAAAATGTACCTGACAATTCTGTAGCAACTTTTATTGAGAAATACTAATAGTCAATTTTTCAGTCATTAATGCTACAGAAATCTAATGCTTGAACAGAATTAACTATAAGTTAATAGACTAATCAATATATCCCCCTTTTCTCTTTAATTCTTCCCTCTTATATCTCAGAGCCCTAAGTAATTTAATTTTCTTATTTGATTGTTCCTGTGGGCATGATAGCTATGAAATGTCGGATATTTTTGTGGTATTCTTGATTTTGCTTCCATCGTTTGGGGTGATTTACCAAGTAATTTCTTTTTTTATTATTTTTATTTTTTTTAGGCATCACTGCCCTCTGGTGGTGGGAGTAGGAGGCTCAGCCTTTGCTCCTGTGAGCTGGAATTGAACCTCCATCCCAGTGGGCCGCAGTCCCGCGCACAACCACTACGCCACCGGGGCTCAGCCTTTACCAAATAATTTCTATGGGATCCCTCTCTTCCATAGTTTTTGTTGGAGTATCGTACTGTTTATCTTTAAACTCGAAAGAACTTTTAGTACTGATGGCACTTATGTTAATATACGCCATGGAACTTTAAAACAATCACATTTGTCTGAGAATTATACGATTCTATGTGATGGGATAGGCTGCAGTTTTAGGAGACTTGAAACATGTGGTGATTTAAACCTACCTTTGGTAGGAGTTGAAGCAGAGCATATAAGTCTATCTCTGTAATATATTAGACTCTTTATAACTGGTAGATTATCTTAAAAACTACACTACAAGATTGTCCCTTCTCCCTATCACCAGTAAGAGTTAGCTCAAACTAATTGATCTCAAAGGAAGTACAGCCAGCATTCTCCTTAGAAGGAAGGATGGGGAGACCCTGCCTAACCTCATTGAACATGGTTTTAGGAGCGACAAGTTCATGGAAAGAGGACATCATGCTCAGTAAATTAGAGGCTCCACAAAAGAGAGGAAGGCCCTCGTGGCATGGAGTAATTCGGAGGCCGGTAAAATGAGTTCAAACAGGACAATCGTGAGGATGGCACATGGCCGAGCCGTGTTTCATTCTGTTCAACACAGGCTCGCGAGGAGTTAGAGCTGACGCACCCACAAGTAGCAATCCTTGCTTCTGATTGGCTTATTTCCAAAACTGAAGATCTGTTTCCTTCCTTCCACGCACACAAGCTTATTGTGTATTTCATTTGCAGAATGGACATCGACTTTAAAATGATAATTGGTAATTGAAATAGGTTTGGTCCAGTTTAAAGCAGCATCGGGGAAAATTTTGTAAAATTGTATTACAATATTGAAAAAGACATGCATAGAGGGGGCAAAAATGTAAACCTCACGTTACCAAAGTCAAAGACTGATAGCAACCAGTAGCTAATATTTGGGGAATAAAAACTAGAACATTACCTTCCCCTTGTAAATAATTCAAAACTACAGAAGGTACTGACTCAGACAATTGTAGAAATAGATTTATGGGTATTATTGTGTAACAAAACTATCACAAAATCTCAGTGGCATGTAAAAAGAGATATATTTAATTATCACCCAAGTTGCACAGTTCAGCTGATCTAGCCTGGGTTTGGGCACATGGTGATTCAGCTTGTGCAAAAGTCTGCAATCAGCTCTCATTGTGATTTTACAACATTGGCTTTGGCTGTGATCTCCTATTTCTGGCTTCTTGTTAACTGATCTAGGACAGTTTAAACCGGAACATCTAAAATAATGGAACTTGCATCCACTCAACAGTTTTCTTTGAACAGACTAGTACTAACATGCTCTTCTGGCACTAAAGAAATTGGTACATTAGTAAACAGGACAAGGCACGTGGCTATTGTTATTGCTGTTAGGTGCTATTGAACAGGTTCTGACTCATACTGACTCCATGTATAATAGAAGGAAGCGCTGTGCACTCTGGAACCATTCTCATGATTGTTCGTAATGTGAAGCTCATGGCTGAAGCCACTTTATCAGATTATCTTGTTGAGGGGCTTCCTTTTTTTTTCACTCCCCCTTTATTTTACCAAGCATGATGTCATTTTCTAGGGGATGATCTATTCCGACAACATATCCAAATATGTGAGACAAAGTCTTGCCTTTTCTATGGAACATTCTTGCTGTACTTCTTCCTAGACAGGTTGGATTCTAAGATTTGGGACTATAGTGAACAAAGTGAAATTATTCTGGACTGCCTGTAGCTTGACTTCTGTATGATGCATACATTATATAATAAGCAAACAAACTCATTGTATAAGGCATCTCTGGTCAAAAGACAAGAAAGAAAAATTTAAAATGAAGAAAGAGAGGATAAGGAATGTGATGACAGACATGAGAAATCTTATAGTAAGATGGCATCTATCATGTAAAATCTCATGGTGAAGTTACAGAAAGTTTATCAAAAGTTAGAAAGGAAACCAGGTCGATACCTTGAACATTCTAGTAAGACAGAAATAGTGACTGTGAAGTGTTGATTGTCATATTAATCCTGTTTGAAGAGTAGTAAAGATACCAGAAATGGTAGTTGTGTGGCAGTAAGGATGAAGGATAGATGACAGGGAGAGTGATTGAAAATAAGATCAGAGAGCTAATTAACAGTTCATGAAAGTCATTTTAAGTGTAAGTCTGAACATAATTTGTATACAGACTTATTTGGAGTCTCAGGAGAAATATATTAGAGCAGTGATCTATGTGTTAAAAATAATTGTTCTGGCCATCTGCTTCAGGGTAGACTCCAGAAAATAAGAACAGAAAATGACTACCGTTTTATAGATCTCATCCATTCTATTTCAACTCATAGCGGTCCTCTGTCCACCAGAGCACTCATTCTTCCTGGGTCATTTTCACAATGGGTGTTATGTTGGAGCTCAAGTGGTCATCATGCCAATCACTCTCCCAATCAAGCTTCCTCTTTCTCCTCTGACGTATGAGTTTAGGAAGACTGGTCTCTCCTGAAATCAGGTCCAGCAAGCAGGAGAACAAGTCTTGCCCTCTTCGGTTCTCCGTAGCAGTCCAGTTGCACTTTTGCCCAGACAGATTTGTTTGTTCCTGTGGACGTCCGTGGTATTTGCAATATTCCTTTCTAGCATCATCATCCAAATACATCGATTTTTCTTTAATCTCCTTTTTTCATTACACAACTTTCACGTGCATGTGACACAATTGAGAATACCATAGCCTTGGTCAGGTGCACTTTAGTCCTCCTGGTGATGTCCTTGCTGTTCCATTCTTACAGGGGTTTGGGGCAGCAGATTTGCCCACTTCAATACACCACTCCACTTTTTGATTGCTCCCATCATGCCCATTGATCATGACACCGAACAAAACGAAGCCCTGACAGCATCCACATTTTCTCTCGTTTTCATGCTGTTTTGTGGATTGGGTTTTCAGTAGAGGGTTCAAATCCATTCTGAAGGCTATAGTCTTTGTCTTCATCAAGTTCTTCAAGTTCTTCACATGTGCAACAAGCCAGGGAGTGAGCTCTCCATATAGCAGGTTGTTAATTAGCCATCTTCCTATCCTGTTGTAATATGTTTTTAAAATATAATTCATCCTTCCAGGTTATTTGCTCAGCATACAGAATGAAAACATGTGATGAAATGATAATACCTGAGGGAGACATAACTGGCTTATAAATTATACAGCATACCTTTCCTCTTCTGCCCATAGGCTCTGGGTCTATGCTGGGGTTCTGAATGAGTTCTGAAATTCTCATTCTCCACTCCTATTCTTCAAATAGTCTAGCTTTTCAGATAATTTGCTCAGACTGAATAAGAATGCTGAAAAGGTATAATCCTAATACATACCATTTTTGATTTAAAAACACAAAGAATTGTTTATCTGTCTCTTCTTTCATATACAGGTTCCACCAAACATAATGAAGTGTTCTAGAATTCCCATGCTTTTCGATGTTGTCCAGAATTTATTATGCAAGATTAGTAAAGAGGTTATTGCAGTAATTCAAATAAAAAAAAGTTGATTCAAACCAAGGTGTTTGGGAGAAAAATGATTGATTTGAGATGTTTTTTGAAAAGATAACACACGGGAGAAAATGAGGACTCATTAATAAATCTAATGTGTTAGTCTAAACAGCTAAAAAGAAACCCACTGATTAAAATTGTGAAGAAACTGTGAAGAATAGTTTTGAGGTAAAAGCATTATGAGTTCAGTTTTGATGCATTTTATCACAATGTCTTATGAAGGACCTCATGCACAATGCCAAATCAGGCATTGGCCGCAGAGTCTACAGTTCAGCACAGAGGTTTAAGATTATAATAAGCCATGAGCATTACCAATCTAGTATCTGGTATTTAAGATAGGAACACAGCATGAATATTATTAATCTAGTGCTTAAATCCATGCAACTGGAGGGTTCATGCAAGGAGTGGGTGACAACAAAGAGAGGAAGATTCGGAGCTGAGGAGTGGCAACATCTATATGAAGATCTGGGATATAAACAAAACCCAGAAGTCAAAGAGTTTCTAGTGAAAAATTTTTTAAAAAGACAATAAGAAATGTATGATTTACCTGATGTCAAGTGCTGAAATTCTTTCAAGAAGGAGGCTACAATCATCTGTATCAAATAATTCTCACAAGTCAAATAAGATAAAGATAGAGAGGTGAGCACTCAATTTTAACACTGAGAGGTCATTTGTATCTGTCATATAGTTTGGTGAAATGGGAATGATAAGAGACTCACTGCACAATGGGCAGATAAAATGATACACTGTACATTGTTGTGTGACTTATTGTTCTCATTTCATATTTTATTATAAATGATCTAAGCATTCTTTACCCTACATATTGGGGTGTGTGAGTTATTTTTATTCTAGTTGCTTCTAAAAGTACACTGGAATCAATATTTTAAAACATTTCTTTTTATTTCTATAAATTTATGTTAAATTCTCATGGGTAGACTTTCAAGATCATTTGTAATATTATAAGATGTAGGTGCCTATCACACATATCATACAAAGCAAAAAATAGAAATGGCTGAATCAGATACTAGAAATGAGTTTTCACCCACTCTCAGTCCTAAATATGCAAATTAAAATTGGAAGAAAGTTTAACCAAAATTGTGAGAACTCTAAAACTTCCTATCTAAATGGCAAATCTGAGGGGCTAATATTGCTGCTGCTTCCACCGCCCCCACTTCTTTTATTCAGCAAATTTTATGAGTGACTGCAGTGTGTCCAGTCCTGGGGCGACAATGAACATAGAACAAACGTAATCCTATTGAAGTAAGACCTACCTTATCAACCTGCATTTTCTTAGCTATTAAACAAGGCATAATATCATTTTGTCTTTATCTCCTCCTTTGCGATTGGGTAATTAGGATTTATGCAGTATTTGGTGTTTAACTGATCTCTTATACTGGATAAGAATCACATATACAAGTGATTCCAAGAAAGCCTTGATAAGGCTGGCAAACTTAAAGGTAAAGCTATTTTTATAATAACCCTAATAAGTGCAAGTTATCATGAGATTTGGTTTTTAAAAGTTTGAGGGCAGGACAAGGAGAATTAATAGGGGAGAGAGAGGATCATAAAATTCTCCAAGGTGGATGCTGAGGGGTGGTCCAATTATGTTGGTAGTTGGGATTACTTTGGGGGGGGTGATCTTCTTGTTAACTTAAATATATGGCAATCTTTTTGAATAAAGCTACTTTCATCAGAAACTACACTTATGAATCCAAGAGACAAGAGACAGGTAGCAAAACCTTCCAGCTTCTTCAAAGCAGATGGAATTCTTTTCTCTCTGTTATTAAAGAACTTAAAGATGGAAAAGTATCAGTATGTGACAAAATAAGTGAGAATCCATTACACTAGTAAAGGAAAAAAGAGGGAGAATGATAAAGATTATGTGCAGTATCGGAAGAGTACTTTTCTGGAGAACAATTTGGGATTAAGTTTCAGAAAGCTTAAAGAATTCCATTTTTAATAATTTATTCTGGTGAGATGTTGGGAGAAGTTCCCAAAGATTTATGCATTATGATATTTATTACAGTGTCATATATAAGCATAAAGAGTTGAAAACAATATAGATGTCCACGAATAGGCAATTGGTAATAAAAGAAAGATATATCCATGGGATTTATTATAATTCAGCAATTCATAATTATATTTTAAAGGCTATTTGATGGAACGGGATAAACAGTCTCAATATAATGCTAAATTAAAACAGCCAGAAACAAAGAGCATTGCATGTCTACCACTTATTGAACATTAACTTTGCAGTGGGATCTGCATTAAGAACTTTATAAGCACTTCATTTAATAATCCTCCAACAAATCTGCAAGATAGCTATTGCTTTTCTGATTTATGTATTATGAATCTGAAGTTAGAGTAAAGCTGCATTTCAAGCCCAAACTGTCGTAGCAAACAACGCTTCCTCAACCATGCAGGCACAAACGTGAAAATGTACACTGCTTCTGAAAATAAGAGACATTTTATGTGCTTCAAGTGCAAGTTAGAGATAAAGTAACAAACCATGGAATAAAGCTTGGTATGGAAGAATATTATATCACAATAAAGTTGAAATTAATTTAGTCAGTTATGAAGATGCCTTATACATATTTAAGGGAAGAAGTTAAATTATCTGACCTTTAGTTTACTGATAGAAGTTACCTTAAGGGTGCTCCTGCAATTGAATTAAAATAGGATGCATTGCAGCTGATTAGGCATGAGTTGTTAAATGTTTAGCTTGCAGTTAGTAGCGGCAGAGGCAGGGGAGCAAGTGAAAGATTGTAACCACATTATGAATAAAGAGTTAATTAAAGTCCAACACAGGTAAAATGTATGTAAG